>JAAGNO010028364.1:36265-50442 GCA_033439905.1 Ceryle rudis | reverse complement strand
AAAAAAAATACCCAAAGTTGGCCAAAAAAAAAAAAAAAAAAAAAAAAAAAAAGCAAAAAAAAAAAAAGGCAAAAAAAAAAAAAGAAAGAAGCCATGCAATTCCACATGAAGTGATTTTACAGCTGTCTTCAAATGACCATCTGTAGCTTTAAGTGAGCCAATGAGCCAACTAACAGGAGAAGCACCCAGTGAGGACAAAATTGTAGGTGACTGTGCCCCCAGTAATCAAAGTGAATAGACACGAAAAACTGTGCATATACATATTTTGCCAACATTTGTGCTTGGGCAAACAAAGATGAGAATGAACTGCTCTCAAGGGAAAACTGAAAGATTGGAATAGTAAATGAAAAAGGACATGCACAGATCCTATCCTGTTTGTAGGTATTTACTCAGAAATGAGGGACAGAATATACATCTTATTGCTTTTAAGCACGAACAGTGAGGTTAGCGTATTACCATGTTTCACCCCTTAAAGTGCTGAGGGACACACTAATTTGGGTTTCTCAGTGGGTAGTATAAGGGTTGTATTGCTCAGGATTGGATTGGAGCACTCCTAAAGAACTGAACCTACCGTGATAGCAAGTTTTGTTGTTTTTAAAATTATAGAACATTATCACCTACTAAGGAACATTTACATATCAGTCATATTTTGCAGACTGGTAAGTTGGGATATGCACAACTTGTAAAAAAGTCATCCTTAAGTTTAAGAGTTTTTGAAAGTGACGCTAAGAAAAGCCCTTAAGTGTTAAGTATTTGCCACCTTGTGTCTACTGGGTCAAACTGGTTGTGTAGCTCCTTTCTTGTACCCTTCCGTCAAGTCAAAGAATTTTTCATTCACATACAGCAGAAGAAAACAGAATACCTGAAGTAGTGGCAATTGGTTCTAGCAGAGTGCACGAGTAGTCACGCTCTGGCATTTGGGATGGGAAAATAAAAATGCTTTCTACCAAGAGTCCCCTGATGTCCTAATGAAAGGCTAATATTTATTTCCTGCGTTCACTCAGGTGTCTCAGGGTGCATAGAGACAGCAAACCCAAAGGTTTTGACTTAACAATGCAATAAAAAAGATACTCTAGAAAACGCTTCAGTCTAGGCCAAGAATCAAACTGTACAATACAGCTCCACATGCACCTTCTACTCTAGTTGTCACCTCCTGGTACTGCGCCTTCACTGCCATGGATAAACGACCAAGTAGGTTCACACATCAGCTCTGCAGCAACATGTTACTATGCAGATGTATCTTCCCAAGAGAACAATCTGAAGAATTCACATCTCAAAGCACCGTGCTTTGCTCTGACCAACATGTAGTAACCATTAAGGAGAACCACCTGTTTTCCTGAATATATGGACAAGACCAACTGAAAGGTCTACATCGACCTCTCTGCCTGACAAGTTCATCCTTCAAAAAGAATCAAAGAGGCCAAAACTCTTAAGCTCCTGTCAAAAGACACTTTCACTATGAGTCTCACATCAGTCTCACATCATTTCATCCTATTTCTTTCTTACATAAACTACAGATGGCTTCAGCTCATCACTAACACCCACATGAATGGAACTAGATTTACTCCTTCCTTCAACTGTGAGCTGGGCCAGCAGGCACACAGCGTGCAAGTAGATGGGGAAGATGTAGCTGTACCAAATTGATGTTCATGGATCTTCTGCCATTACCAAAACACTAGGGATTGTATCCAAACTCTTTTTGAAGAGGTCTTTCTGCTGACCAGATTTCTAACAGAGATCTGGGAGAAAAACCTCTGCAGACCAACACTGTACTTCGGAGGACTAGATCTTTGGGATTACATGATTTTTAAATTATGTTACTTTATTCTCAACAAATCAGAGTTGTTCTTGTCAGTGATATCATGCAGCAACCTTTTTTTTTTTTTTTGGTAAAACCAGATCTGAACAAATGTTGGATGAAAAAAGTCTCCAAGGATGTGAGTGTTCAGATTATTGAATTTAAAACTCAATTAAGGTAAATTGGTACAAACAAAATAAGGTAAAACCCCCTTTTTTATTGAAATATGTTAAAAAAAATAAAATCCTGACAAAAAGCATTTATTGTGTAGCTGCATTATCATTTTACAGGCATATTAAGACTTAAGACACTCCAACAAAACACAAAAAGTAATAGGTTGTCTGGCTAAAGAATCAAGACTCTAGTAAACAAACACTAAAAATCTCATCTCACTATTATTTGCTTGTCATGCTTAAAGCATAAAGCATAAGCCTAAACTCAAACAGTGGACTGTCATACTACCAGCAGAATGCAGCCCCATCTCTTCAGGAGATGGGAATGGAGCTGATCATCAGCAACATGTTAAGTATTGCCTCTTCTGGACCTCGAGACAAACCAGGGCTGATGGCAGTATCTAGCGTTCCTAAGGAGTAAAGGGAACTTCTTCAGTCTAATACAGGAGTTTCTAGTTTTGCTGCTGGAATAAACAGCACCTAGTCCATGACTGAATTTAAGTTACAAAATTTTTAAAGAAGACTTGACAAACATTTTGGAAACATTTTAAATGGCAGTTCAATTTATGTTTTCTACCCGAGACCCAAATTTTATTGGATTCTTCATAAGTACTTCATCTTCAGAAGGAAAAAACACAATCTTATAAGAACTTAAAAGACCACTTAGGAAAACAGTTGCTCTGTTAACTGTGGCATATCTGGAAAGGATGACGAGGCTTGAACATTTATTGTTTTGCCTTCTAAAACAAAAACAGAATCAATGTGGAATAAACATTCATCTTTGCTACTCACATTATACCACCAAACTCATTGCAATACCTCCTTGAAGGTATCTTCATGTACCTTCTCTCGTATTTGCATTTAATACAGACAAGCAAAAATGTGGGAGAACAAATGAACAAATCAGTCAGATAGGTAGGCTTTCTGAAATGGCAGGAAAACCTCCACATTAAGTATAACACTTCTGTGTTGTTACGCTCTTTTTATCTCCTCTCTTCATTTGATTAAGTAAGATTTCTGCTGCTTGAAAATGATCACATTTACTTTGTGGTAAGAGGACACAGGCTTTCCTCAGCATAGAAGTATTACAGATCTTATAAAGAATATTCAGTCCATGACTCCAGCCTTTATCATTAGAGGAAAGGGTGAAAAACTATCTATTAGTCTCTGTATATACTCGTTATTTAAAAAATAAAACCCCCCCAAACCAAAAAACCTCACCCTGCTGTTTCTATTTTGTGATTTAACCCAGCAGACAGAAAAGGTCATGTGCATTTCTGTGAACAGAAGGATAGTAAGGACATTATTATGTGGGTAGTTCCCAACTATTTTTTTCTTCTAAATGCCTGCACTTTGTAAGAATAGCTAATAATTTCACAGAGCTTTCTAAA
Organism: Ceryle rudis; assembly: GCA_033439905.1. Classification (NCBI taxonomy): domain Eukaryota; kingdom Metazoa; phylum Chordata; class Aves; order Coraciiformes; family Cerylidae; genus Ceryle; species Ceryle rudis. The sequence goes on along the minus strand of JAAGNO010028364.1, from coordinate 47,080 downwards.
TGACATTGCATACAATTCTGAACTACAGCTTGCATGCATCTACACACAATTAAAATGTTTGAGTACAAGAAAAGTCACAGTCCTACTCCTTCTGTCAAAAGTAAAACATTGAGGTGAAGAGCTTAAAAAAAATGGTTTAGTACATTATTAATTTAAACCCAACCTAGAAGGGATTAAAGAGAAAGTTTTTTAAAGACAATAAAGGAACAGATGAAGATGTATTTTCCCAGTAATTATTCTGAAGATCACAATGGATTTTATTTTACTTTGGGCTTTCTTTTTTCCTTCGTGTACATGTCATACTTAATTTGTTTTCCTCAACACCCAGCCCAGATTCAACCCAATTCTCTTCACCTGTAGCTGATTAGAGGCAATGGAAATTCAGAAGAAAAACAAAAGGAAAAATAAAGAAAAAAAGAGGAAACAATACTTTAAGCAACAGCTGAAGATTAGTGTTACGCTCAGTTTTTATGGGTTTTTATATAAAAATTATTTTTAGCTGCAATGTAAGCCATACTGCATTCCATTTTTCAGTGCTTTTCTGAAAAATTTATTTGCTGGAACACTGCAAAATAATAATGAGGCATCAACTGCATTTTAAATTAGTAGAAAGACGGGAAAGCATGCAGTGTAAGTTGTTTAAAACAGAATCTTGTGAAGACAAGACAACTTACTCTGCGTCATCAGACACAGCAGTTCTGGGGCCGAATCTACAAGACCAAATATAAAATTAGAGCGTTGATAAATACATTAAGTAGCAATTGCAACTGGACCCATACAGTTAGGGTAACTGTCACTTGAACATCCAACTTGTACTAGTAAAGCTGACCTAAAAAGAATCATAGTTTTCAGGAATTATGTCTTCAGCAAACAAGACTTACCTAATCATCTGGTGGTCACACTATGCAAGAACACCACCCATCCCTCCCTGACCTCATACTAATGCCCCCATTATAAAACTCTGCTGAAGTATATCTACAACAGGTGTAGAAAGCAGTTATTGAAAACAGACAATACATTAACATTCTCATTAAGTGCCACACATGCGACGAGTGGAGACAAAAGTTAACAAGTTACATTCCACAGCAGTGCTCAGAATCACCATTCCTGGAGCATGGAAGAGATCAATATTATGGGCAGAAAGTGAGCCACAGGATTTCCTTTTTTTGTTGTTGTTGGCTTTCTGGGGTGCGTGTGTGAGTAGCTGAAAAAAGGTACTGGTAATACACAAGTCAGTGTCATTCACTAAAGTGACAGTCTTGTTTAGAGCCATGCAAGTCACATATTTGTACCTGGGATTTATCGTGAAAGAACATCAAGCACAAAAGTCGACACCGCAACATTTTCTAATCATGGAGAAGCAAGATACACATCTCTAAAAGAGCAGGGTCCTGTTGAACCTCTGCTATTCATAAGCTTTTTTTTGCAATTCAGCATAAATAGTGTAATATTTCCTTTCAATTAGCTTTCATTTCAGTATTTCAAATATTTTGAAACAAAATGCATTACACAAACTGTTTGTTTCTAAATAGTGCATTACTGACAAACAGTAGTTTAGTCTGGACTGAAAACACACCAGGCAATGCACAATCTGAATTCTGAAGTGTGCGCACAGGGGTCTACAAGCCGTGTGATTCACACCACAGAGAGCTCACGTTTGCAGATGCTCATCCTTGGATGACAATGTTTCCGTTTTGTTTTCCTCAGGAACCTCCTGAAGCGCAGATGTTTGACCAAGGTGGACTTCATTAAGGTTACCTTCACCCACTTGGGCAGTACAAACAGTCTCATCTTGTCCTGCAGGAGGGAGATTGCATTTTTCCTGCCCTTGCTGCTGTTCTTGCGGTGGTTGTATTACAGGTTTTCCAGAGCTATTAATGCAGACTTGTGGACATTTTTCAGGCCTGAGTGAGCCAAAGGCAGCAGTGCAAAGACATATTAAGTAACATTTGAAAAATCAGATACACTTAATGAAAAGCATAACTGTAAGTTAACAAAAAACCCCCCACAAACCCAAATAGCTGAGAGGTATCAAGCTAAGTGAGGCAGGTGCACAAACCATAATTTTAATAGAGATTTTTGAATCTTTAAGTATGCTTGTACTTCCATTCCTCTAAGTCAGAAACACAAACTGTCCTGGACACGAGTAAAGATTAAAGTATTAAGTACTTATTTTAAATAAGGTATTCAACTTAAGGTCTTCTCAACACCAAAGCACTGTTCAGTTCTATGGTAGATGACTGTTCTTCTTCTCCTGGCTGAGCTGTACACCAGTTTTTCATCTCTGTATGCACAGACACTTCCATATTCTTCTCCTCATGTACTTTGAAGAGGTGGATGAATAAGAACCTTTCCAATCCTGACTGCATGTGGCTCAACTACTCAACAATATCTGTTGAAAGGCTTAAACCACCAGCTTCCCCACATAGCCTCGTACATCTGAACAAAGGTGCTTAGAAAGGCAATGAGCATTATCAAGACAGATCTAGGGATGTTGAGATTTCCTGTCTGGAAGTCACTGACGTAAGCTCAGCCACAGACAAGCATCTAACCTACCATATCCAGCATCTCTTATTTCTAGCTGGAAACATTTGTAATTATTAGCTCATATTTAAGCAGAAACCTTTGCAAATAAAACACCATCTTGCTATATATATATATATCCATTTCCATACGCTGTTAGAACTTTCCATCTAGTAAAGCTCTGCTCTGAGCTTTCAGGGCTCTACCCAAAGGCCAAAACCCCTACCTTGCTGTGTCCTGAGCAGAAAAGAGTTGGCACAGAACTGCAGAGAAGCATGGCAGATACGGCTGCTGGGCCAACAGCAACTCTTGCAGATTGAGATCTTGACAAACAGCCCACAGGGCCAGCTACAAGGGTAGGAGGGAAGTACAACTTTCTTACCTTCTAGTTTTCTTCTCAAGTTCTCTAGCTGTGGCCTGATTATTCTGCTGCTTTGAAAATGGCAGTGGAAGGAACTGCTTAACACTGGGCCCAGACTGTTTTAGAAAAGCTCCAGTTCTTCTGGCCAACATGTCATCTCTTTGTGGGTCTGGAAATTTCACTTTGTTTTCTGTTCCACCGCACCGCAGCTGAGGGATTTCAAGCTGTTCTTGGCTCTCTTCTCGTGTGACAGTACTGCTCAGAGAGACAAGTGACACTGTTCCATGATAACGCTCACTTGTGCAGCCCAAAGGCAAGTGGCTGCTCAGGCAACATGGGGTACTGTTACTCAAAACAGTTGCAGAATGATGGACAACTAGGCATCTTTAGCTACAGCACAGGGAGTCACAGCAAGAGGAAACTACGCTGAATGCCACATTTAATGTAGGTGATTCATTAGAAGTTGGGGATTGCAAGGAATTATTCACTTGGAAGCTGGCATAAAAGTCGGATTGCAAAAGGCATCCCCCCAAAAGACGAAAGACTATTTTCATGCTGAACAGCAATTAAGAACTGAAGTACTTCAGTATTACGAAAGAAAACAAACTGGTTTATGTTCATAGGATACATTTTTTTAAGTAATTTCTTAAAACAGAACACATGCCACGATGAATAAGACACATCTTTAAAAGCTATGTAAAGAATCGAACAACACTGCTGACTGATCCAAGCTAACACCACACAAACCAGGCAGGAAGTTCAGAAGGATCTGCTTCTGTTCTCTGACCTTTTTGCTTCCCACGGAGTTTTCAAATCCTTCTCATGAGCTACTGTCTCTCCTTGCTGCTGCTGCAGTCGATGGGGAGCTACTGATGGGGGAGGACAATGTATGGGTATGGGGCTAGTGGTACGCCTCTGAAAAGTTCCCATCCTTCTAACCAACATATCATCTCTCTCAATGTCTGGTAAAGGTCCATCACATTCTTCCTTGGTGCTTTCTTGCTGTTTGTTCAAACTGCAGGGGGTTTGTTTCTCAGAGATGATGTCAAAAGCAGGCATAGGTGATGGCATTCTCCTGCAAGAGTCATCTGTACCTGACTTGGATACCTCACTAGCGAGGAAAGTGAGAGGAGGGGTTAGATAGACAAAACATTCTCAAGTCAAATGAAAGATAAGAAGAGTCCTCCAACTCAGTCTACAAATGTTCTATAAACACACAAACTTAACTGAATGAATTGCTTGCTAAAAGCATTCATTAAAAATTCTTGCTACAGCCACAGACTAAGCAATTAAAGAAGAGCCAGAGAAACATAAGATCTGTTAATATGTTAACTTCCCAGAGCTGTAATTCTCCTCCAAATAAATGCCAGAAACACAGAGCACCAATACACCTTGGGTTTAGCATTACATCTTCAAAAAGAAAGTAAATCCACCAGGTTTGAAGAAAGCATTTCTTGAACATCAATAAGGCCAGCAAGCTGAACATCAAACTTCTAATGTGCTGAAAGCAAGCAGAGCAAAGCTGCTGGAATTCAAGAAGCAGAAAAAGCTTGAGCGACACCTCAGACTCTGAGATGCCAGTGATTCCACCGCCTGTCAAAGATTTTGAGGCAAGCTCTCGGAAGACCTTTGCAGAGCGTTGCTTTGCATAATCTTAAACATGTTAAATACTGTGAAGGCATCAGATGGCTTCTGAACAAGGCCGTGCATGTAAACAGCTCTTAGGTCTATGCTGCACTCTACCCTCATGCAGATCAGCATCTGGAAAGAACAGGTCTCATTTCAAGCTCAGCAGAGCTTCCTAAGCCACACCAAATACCTGGACTCATTCTGTGGCTTAGATACTTCATCGCTGTGTTCAGCAAAACCAAGACTACCAATACTGGTTGAAGAAGAATCTTCAACACCAGAGTGATTCTCCACACCATCTTTCTTGCTTTCCTCTTCCGTTCCACTCCTGGATGAACCTCTGCCAATAACAAGCTTGTCCCATTTCTGTTGATCGATCTCAGTTACTGGCCCAAAATGCACAAACTTCTGCTTGGGGCTACCAGCCTTTTTGTTTGCTCTGGTTTTGCGGACAGCGAAATCATCACAAGCTGCTGCATTCACCGTAGTTTCAGCTGGTGGCAGAGTGTCACTAGGACATTTGAAATCTTCTTCACTAGTAGGAATGAGGAATAAAAGAATACCCCCAACATGAGACCTCAGAATAAAGCAAATTAAATGCTCCTAAGGTTTGGAAAGGTTTTTATTTCAAAATTCAAGGACACAGGTACAAAGAGCTGTGGCATAATGAGGCCCAAATGACAGATAAAATGCCAAGACACCACAGACCTGCTGGGGAAACTCTGGGAGCACATCCATGGAAGCTCTTCCTTAGGGAAAGGAACATAGCATATGGCCCATTCCAGACTCAGTTTTTCACTCTAACAAAGCCAAAGCTCTTTTATCTGCTCATGTAGACCTGGGACGTGTGCTATGTGGGACTGCATGGCACCAGTACACACACCTTGTCATGGGGGAGTTCCAGTGGCATGAGAGCACTAGCAAGGGCAATTCACTTATCCTAAACCCCAGGGACTGAATCTTGATTTTAACAAATCACCTCAAAAGTAATGGAGAAACTACTACTATCTTTGAAACAAGAGAATGATTGAGTTTTGATAGTTTGTGTTAGTGCTAAAATTACAGAGTAACCACATTTCTAGAAGAGAATGACTCAACAGATGGCCACCATTAACCGGAAAATGGCATGTGTCTGAACAGGAAGGCTCGGAGTTGTTATCCTTTCCTAGTGGAGTCACAAATCACCTGCATATGTTATAGCCCATCTCCATAGGGAAATAGTTGAGAATAACTGCTGCATACCAGCTCTCTTTGTGGAGGTTTAGTTTACAATAGCAGTACACCTACACCACACAACGAGGCTCCCGAAACCCTTGCTGCAGTGACAGTGCTGGTGTATTTATTCAACGCTAGAATACAATTCCATACACATACGTTAGCTCAGGTCTCAAAAGCAGTATAGCCACTTTAATGCAAAGAGATGCTGCTGATCCTCAGGTAATATCCACAAGGCATAATGCCCCAAGTCCTGAAGACAGCTTGGTTAGCAGCAGTGTAGTGCTACTGAGTTAACAGTGCCATGTGGACCTTCGTGTTGTTCAACTTTGTGGAGCTTCAAAGCAGACTGAGGCACAAGACAAGAGGGATCTTTCTTGTATGCTATAAAGTGTATCCATGAGGGAAGTGACTGTGGAACTACTACAGAGCTCCAAATGATAGACATGATTTCATTTCACGATAGATAGCATCCCTGCACAGGTTTTGGACTCCTGAAAACTGAAATAGGTAAAGGCTGGTTGTCATCAAGGCATTCTTCAAGTTTAAAACCACAAACACACACAGCAGATTGTAACAAACTAAACATGCTTTCCAGAGTGCCAATCCTGTCCACAGGCAGAAACCGTACCTGGGCTCCCCTGACAACTTCAATCTTTTCCAGGTCTCCAGATCTGCTTCTGTTATAGAGGCATTCACAAAATTTGCATCTTCTCGTATCTGAGGAAAGGTGCTTTGAGATTTCCGTGTAGCTAAACCATCTCTCTCAGTATCATGCCCTTTCACCTGCTGTTCCTCCTCTGGCTCAGTCTTCTCAGTTTGACGAAGTGAGTAATCTTTGCTTGTCACTGTTTGTGCTGATGCCATGTGCACTCGTCTTCTTCTAATTTAATGCACATTGCAGTTCAGCAAGAAAAGATATTTTGAGGAAGCAATGGTAAATCAGTATTCAATAGAAGAGGTTCAGAGCACAAGAAGATAAAACTGAATTTGTAAGATTAGATTTACATTCATTTTAGGAAGTAAACACGGAATGAATCATTTGAAGTTGAAACCTCACATCTATTCTACCTTGCTCATGCACCCTTGAGACCACTTCTTTGCATCACTTCTATTCCTAGCTCAAGCAAGAAAAATTTTTTAGTTATTACTGGATTAAGCATTTCTGGAATAATCTTTCTCTTAAATAGTCACAAATATTTTCATATTATTAGCAAAGAGAATTCAAGTTTTGCTCACAAACATACTACAGAATTTCTTTGATCCTAAAGTAATGTCAACAGCATTAGAATATTAAAATTTGGTTATGTGCTCTTCAGATGCCCCGTCAAGCTAGTCATTAGAAAATGTTAATACAACCAAATTACCAGCTGTTGAAAGGCACATAACTTCTCTTAATATTTACTAGCTCTTTACAGTATTCTGAATGTATTGGTTATTACAGTCAAGGTCCACTGTAATGTGTCTATAGTGGTTTTATCTAGGACCACTTCTTTTTGCACAAGTAAAACAAATATACTTGTTTCCCAAAGAAGGTATGTGCCCAGTAGAACCTCGTGAACTGCTGTATCACTGAACGGAAGAAAGAAGAGATTTTCTAGGCTGAAACCTTGTAACCCATTCTACATTTCCAAAAACAATGGTATATAAGAAACATTAGGACTACCTGCAAACTAAGGACTTAACCGAGTTCATGTTTGATGCAAGATGTTAAAAGGGCATGAGATGAAACAAATGCATCCAAAAAACATGCACTGAAAATGCTCTGCAAAAGAGCTGAGATGCAAAACATATATTCTAAGTTTCTACTCACACTCATGGGTTTAGAAGACTGAAAAATTACAGTTGGTAATCTACATTTGGTTTGGGGTTTTTTTTCACTTTATGATAAAGCATTTGCATTTACTTAACCCTGTAAGTTTTTCTGTAGCCAAGACAGCTTTAGTCCTCTGCTGCAATAGCCATGTGAAATTAAGCCTTATAATAGAAAGAAAGAGACCACGAATGCACACCTTGCATGTTCCTGCTTTTCCATCTGCAATGGCTTTTTAACATCTTCCAGTTTACCTTTATCTTTACTTGTATAGGGTCCAATTAAAAAGGAGTTAAATGGAACTATGTGTTTGGGTTGATTCATTTTGGCTCTCCGGGTGGCAAAGTCATCCTTTTCTAAATCAGGAACTCTGCTGGCTGCTTCATCCTCTGAACCAGAATCCTTCCCTTGATAGTTTGTCATGAAGGGGTTGTCCCTGCGAAGGATGATGTCTGGAGTGCTTCTGTTGTCTTCATATGTTGACTTCTTACTGACACAGGGCAAAATCAAATAAAGCTCTTGATGCACCAAGGGAGTAGAGGGAAGTGGCATCACTCATCTCCAGGTTGTAAAACAAGCACAGTTAATCAAATACGCTCCAGGCTGCTGTTAGATTGGGCAAAGACTTTCTAAAAATTAAACTTGTCTTATACAAGTAACAAAGCTGCAAGGACTTTGCACAGAAAATCAGCATGTTGGATCTTTACTTTCTTCAGCTATAGCTAGAAGAATCATTAAGCTCTAGGTTAATACCAGATGCGGTGAATGTAGTACTGTAAATAGCAGTATTAAACTTATTGAACACTTCAAATGAAGAAAGATAATTGATACAAACACCGATCCCTGGCCCAAATCCTGAAATATTGGATATTTGGCACTTTATCTTCGTAATGTGTCTGTTTTTTTAAAAGACTTGAGTGATCACTGAGGCTGCTTGCCCTAATATTCTTAACCGTTTTGCTTCTCAGGCACATCCACACTTGATTCTTTCCCTAACTAACCTTCCCTTCCCCCCAGAATAAGCCCTCTATGCCAGTGCTGACATACAGTAGCTACAATGATAGCACCAGTATGACAATGATACGAGCATGCTGGAACACACTGCCTTGGTCAGAAAATCAACTGATATCAACACAGCCTTGTTGTTACTGAAGATTAGGACAACAAAGACCCTTGACAGCTGGTGCCCAGAAAGATTAAGGTTATTTTAACTCGTAATGGTCAATACACTTAAGTAAACTGTAGAGACAGATGGCAAGAGCTAGGTGACTATCCTGTTTAAAAAATCAAGTTCTATTTATTCATATTTTAGGAAGTTGGATATTAAATAGTAGACTATTCCATGCAGTACTTTTGTAGGCTGCAAATATCTTTCTATACCAAGGGGAAAAGAGGGTGTCACAAAGGATTAAACAGACATATTAAGAAAGTGAATCTAAACCAGCTCAGGGGTTGCTTTGAGTTTCTCTACTACTTTAAAAACCAGTAGTGTTATTATTAGCTGGGTTTTTAAACATTTTAGAATGCTGCAAGCCCACTACACAGGCCGCTTATTTTGCGGTCCCTGCTGCCCTTTCAAAGTACTGCTCAACTGCCAGAGAAATTTATGGGGAAGCCATAAACCATCCTTGACAGGTGAGCCTGACTCAGGCTCAGAGGACAAAGGAGCAATATGAAGTTGCCTGCCTTCACCCTATTACGCTGTTACATGGGACCCCCAATGGCAATGTGGACAGCATGCTCTCAAATCAGCCAGAGGCAACTTTTTCCTTAGAACTCTCTGAAAGATCAAAATTTCATTTAAGGCAACTGACAGCACTGGATGAGTGAACTCTAAAGGTAACTGCTGTCCCTCTACCTCATCAACACCTCTGTTCACAGCAGCTTCTGAATCAACTGGAACAGAGAACTCTGAGCTGCTCTATGTTTTGCATACACCCTCCATCAGCAAGAGTGGTCCAATCCCTTAGCTTCCACTTAAAATGATACTCTACGAGAGTCTTCCATTGCTCTTTCTTCTCTAAGAAGTTTCTTAAGTATGTTGACTCCTGTATGTACCAAAATTAACAGCTCTACAAGTTAATTTTCAGGTTCAAATTTCACTGCTGAACAGGTATATTACATCACTCAATTCTAAATCACAGGTTGTTGATTTACCCAAATCCAATTTGTTTTTTAAACCTGCAATACAGTAAGTACAAGATCCCCACCAGGGAAAGAGTCAGATTTTTCATTTATGGCTTCCTAAGATCTCTTTTTTTAATTTTTTCCTCCCCCAGTACAAGAATATGAAAATTTCAGAGAAAATATATTGATCTAAAGTAGATACACTGTACCTAGTGTTTTAGGCACAAAGGAAAATAGTTATCTAAAAGTCATATATATTGGGTCTTGTTCTCCTAAATAAGCCAGAGTAGGTAGGACTAGCTTAACTTTTTTCTATCAAACTTTACTACCAGTACCATTCCCTTTTCTGATATCTAATAATTTTGAAGTAATTTTCCAAACCTTGGACATAACGGACGTATAAAATCACATAATATTCTATTAAATCTTGTTTACATTTACTTCTTAAATGAAAATCAATAAGATGAGCATTTATTCAGCTAGTTGGGTTGGAGGTATTGTATTATGCTTTTAGTTTTTAAGAGCTATGTATAACCAAGTGATTATTCAGTAAAAGCTGCTGGATTTTTCAGTTTCATGTCTGCCAATGCTATTGAAGCTTGAGAGCATCAAACATAGCATTTCTGAAAAGGGTGGTTTTGGAAACAAATACAGAGCTATAATATTCAAAGAGAAACTATGAGTTGTAATAAAGAATTGAAGAACTTAGAGCTTTTAGTATGTAACTAGACTTCAGCAATCAGTTTCTAGGTTAAAAATATTTTCCATTCATTTACATTTTGTTTTTAAAGGAACTGGAAATTAACTGTGACATTTTGGGGTCCCCTGAATCAGTTTGTGACAGTCTCAAAAGTGATTTTTAAGGCCAGATTATCATAGAGGTAGAAAAGGCCACAGTAGCCCCATGCAGCACTGCAGACTGGGTGATGAGTGGCTGGAGAGTGGCCTGGCAGAGAGGGACCTGGGGGTGCTGGTTGACAGCCAGCTGAACATGAACCAGCAATGTGCTCAGGTGGCATGGAAGGCCAATGGCATCTTGGCCTGTATCAGGAATAGTGCGGCCAGCAGGACTAGGGATGTAATTCTGCCCCTGTACTCGGCACTGGTGAGGCCTCACCTCAAGTACTGTGTGCAGTTCTGGGCCCCG
>JAAGNO010028364.1:0-33458 GCA_033439905.1 Ceryle rudis | reverse complement strand
GTGAATAACTGCTGATACTCCACGCCAAAGTCAGTCAAATTATGACTGCTGAACTATACCTCCATGCTTTAATTGGTGTATGTGTTAAGAAGCACTGCACATTTATAGTTCCTCCCATTAAAAATAAATGCATTATTTATCAAGACAGCTAAAAATATTAACCATCTAAAAAGTGTGGTTCAGTAAACTAAAAAGTCCCATTGACAGCAAGTAAAGTAAGTTTCTGATTTTTTTGCCTTAAACAAGGCATTTTAATGGACATTTATAAGTATTTTTTTATTAAATGCAAGAAAGCATTAGGTGGAAGGTCAAAAGCATTCTGTGCGATAGTTTACTTGGAATCCGTTTACGTTACGCTGTAAGATGACACAATTTCTCAATGCAAATGCAGTTAGCATCATACAACTCTGCAATCCACAGCTGCCACATCACAAGCCTTTTCAGACCAAGACCTTCACTAGCAATTGTGAGTGCTTAGCAGACTGGATTTTTTTGTTAGGATTAGTGAAATCACAGAGGAACAAGGAAACCCAGCCAATCCTAAAAATGTGAAGCGTGCACAATTTCCCAGACTGTTGGGCTAACCTGCCATAGCGCTGGGCTGCTGACATGACCTTAATGCCAGCTTGTTCAAGTCGTCTTAGCTTTCTGATCTCTTCTGCATCTTTCCCCTTGGGTGCCGATGCTTCTTTTGCACTACATGGAGGACACTGGTCTATGGGGTTTCCTGCATTTTGATTCAAAACTACTTGATTTTTAAGGGAGCTTTTCTCAGGAGCCATGGAGCCCACTTTCTCCTTTTCACAGAGTCCTGATGTTTCGTTCTGTTCTTCTTCTATGGTTTCAGGGTGGGGTTTGCTATTGAATTATACAAGGTAGTTTAATGTATGCTGTGCCTGAAACAGGTACACTTATTTATTATAAGCACATTTTGTTGATATCAAGACACCAAAGGCTATTCTGATAAATGATCCAGGAAGTTAATTATGCTCTTTACTGGAAGTTGCTTCTTAGGCCAAATCAAAGTATCACTTGACAAAACCAGCATACAGAAACACATAGTCACAGCTATATAGACTGTACTGGTGTATAGAATACAACATACAAATAAATTGATATATATAAAAACCCAACAACAAAACCCACAACAAATATATTACTTTTTTTTGATCAAATACATCAAACATTACTCCAAAGTATCATTTGTGAGCAACTGTCTTGCGAACTGAGACAGATCATCCAGAACATTTTTGTCCGGTCTTGGGTTTTAGTCAATATCCGTCATACTTAAGTTAACCAACACCTTGCCACACACAAGTTGTACACTGCATTGTATGGTAAATAATGACATGAAGATGATTATTTTCCAGTCACTGTTTTTCTACCACCTTCACCAATTGCTACAAACAATTTATCAGTACCATCTCAACAAGAAACGTATTACAGCTTCATAGGTCTTATGAAAAGAATGAAAATTAGGCAAGTATTAAAGCATCATCATTCACTGAGGGAGGGGTAAGTTGGACAGGCTGGTCTTACCTGAAAGGTCTGTCTCCTAGTGGTGAAGTTGCTGTGCTCCAGCTCTTTCGGTACTCTTCTCGTTCTGCTTTCTTTTTCCGAAGTGGAGCAGGTACATAGAAAGTCTGATTACTCTTGTTGGGGAGGTACTGGTTAAAAGGCACAGCTGATTTAGGTTCACCGTGTGAGGTTCGCCTCGCCAACATATCATCTTTTTTCACATCCGGCATCTTTCTGTGTGGCAGGTCAGTTTCCGAGTCACTTCCTCTCCCTAGTGAAGGAGGGGAAAAAAAAAAAAAAAAAAAAATTCCTCTTCTTTTCACTTTCATTCATTTTTTTTCATTTGTTTGGGTTTTTTTGTTTGTTTTGGTCCTCTTTAATTATGTGAGCACCAAAGAATAAGGCCACTTCTATCTGTATTTGTATTTTAAAATCAGTCACTGAAGGTAGTAGTCATAATATCTACACAGATAATACATTTTTCTATCAGCTCTTATTTTCTACCCCTGAAAAGCTCACCTTAAGCTACAGGTCACATCAAAAAACTGAAGGTCAGATTAAGCCAGACTTGTCAATCGCACAGGACAGCTACAGAAGCTTACAGTAAGCCCAAATGACTGACAGTTGTACATATGGGTATGACTGACACGAGTCACATCCTCAAACCTAGAGTTTTATGTGCGTAACACAAGCTCAAGCAAAAAAGGTGTGCATGCTGTATAGCTACAGAATGGTAGAAATCTGGGGAGGTTTCTAGCCACACATATTAAGAGAAATTTGAATGCACATTGCATCAGCTTTGATCAAAATCTGAGAAGACTCTGATGGTCTCTCTCCAGTCTCCTGGTTGCCTGGTCAATCAGTCTAGCACACTGCAAAATAGACAGAGAGACTTGATCCTCAGATGAAAAGGTGTGTAAGGAGAGAGGGAAAGGATCTCAGGATTTAGAGGTTAGATCAGTACTGCAAAGACTGAAGAATACTTGCTGGTAAAGAAAAGAAATAAGAGGAGAGAGAAAAATTGAGTTACAGAAAATAAGATGGGCGATGAACAGAGAGCTGAGTGACTACTTTGTTCGAACAAACTGAGCTTCCTGATATTTACAACCCATTTAAAACACAAAACTTTGGCAAGACTTTTCCAACTTGAAAACAAAACTCCCAAATGGTAGGACAAATAACTTCAAGAGCATTTGCAGTGGAACTGCCCTCCTAGTCATTTTGGAAGCCACTTCATAGACATTCACTAGATTCCCTGCACCACCATGAGCCTTTTAAAGTAATTCACAAAGAAGCTATGTAAATAGCTCTCTCCCAGCAATGCAACATCACCACAGGCCCCAGTCTGATGAGTGAAATGGAGCATATTCAGCCATTTCTCCCACTGGCACTCAAATCTTCTCCCAGCTTTGGAGCACTGGATGTCTCTGGACGTTGGCCCCTTTGTAACACTTGCATATGCAACAACTGTTCCTCTTTTGGGGGCAAGAGGAAGCCACCCAGGTTTTGTTCTCTTGCTAATTCACCATGCCTAGTAAATTACTAGGCTAATTCACTGAGCTACCTAATGAACAACTGAAAATAGTAATGAAAAATCACAAGTAGCTTGTGTATAATTCAAAGTGGGGGAAGGCAAAGAGGTCTAAATATGCTAGGAATGTTATTTGCAAAGAGCTTTTGGAGCAGACTGAGTTATTCAATGTTTGCTTGGAGAAAGATGAAGAAGAGTGAAAAGGAACAGTAGGAAAAGACAAGACACAATGGAAATAAGCTGGTTAGACAAAAATCACAATGCCTTTTTTGCAAGTAATCTTTGGCATGAACAATTTTGGTTAAGAGTATATGATAACTAACACCATGCTTGGTAACCCGAGTCTATGTCTAAACAAAAAGTGGAGACAACCACAGAGTCATGGGTGTCTGAAGACAGCTGAGGTTTGAAGAGCTGTAATATCATTAGACTGAGCAGGGCCACAGAGGAGCTAGAAGAAAATGAAAAGTTCCCTTACTGTTATTTGTTATTCTGTTTGCTCTTGGCTTTGCTCTGGTGTTTATTTTTGTATCCCTTGAAAACTAGTCTTGAGCTGGCAGACAGAAATGCTGAAATAGATAACCGCAGTAGCAGAGGGATTAGAACAGATTCCTCTCCCTCATTACTGATGTGCCTACCAGCGTCCCCAAGTCAACTACTTCAAAGATAAACAGCTGATTTAATTATTCATATTTCACTCATTAATTTATTTTTGGCTCAAATTTGGGAAAAAAAAAAAAAAAAGCACCTGAAGCCAAAGCAGCAAGTGGAAGATGCAGCTGTGCTCTACATTTATAACCTTAACTTTTTTGTTCTGCATTTCCAAGTGGCAGAAGCAGCAGCAAGTTTCCACAACCCGTAACAAGCAGCTATACAGCACAGACACACACGGATCCTTTTTACAAGGATCCATGCACAACTGCCAGCCAAGCAGAGGATTTCTCTCTCTCCTGAGTACATCAGCAATTCTATGTGCAGGTCAGTCTGCAATTCTGCTGTGTTTTAAACAAACCGTTTTGTTCTACCGCTGGTTTTGTTTGCTTTTTGCCAAGGAACAGGATCCTAGGCAGATCATAGAGTGGTATGATCTGAGAGTCCAGAGTGCTATCATGCTGACACCAGAGTGGTTCCTGAACAGTGGAGCTAATCACAGATGGCATTTGTAAAGGAAGTAGTATTTATTGCTTCCACCTAAACATCATTTTAGGATCACTTAAATGATCTCCATTCATTAATTAATTTACGGGTTTTTTCTAGGAGTGGGTGGATTCATAGTTTTATTTCACTATAGTATTGTTTGCTCCTATCTGAATGGAGAGAGAAGTAACGCAAGCAGGACCTTTTCCTCCATCCAGCTTTCCATATACATCAAAAAGAACATGCAGCTGAGTGAAACACTGGCCTGCTGGGGCCACAGGAAGAGGTTTGACAGAAAGGAGGTCAGCCAAGCTACACCTCACCTGCAACTGTTGGAGGAGACAGCTGTACAGTTATGGGAGCAGCAAGCAGGGAAAATGGGGCATATTAGAAAGGGCTGGCTGGACAAGTCATACATGTGCCCAGAGCATCTGCACACACCCTGGGTCTGGATATGGTTAAAGACTAATTTTTAAGAACAAGCTCTGTATGCTTGCATCTTATTTTGTGTTTGTTACAGACCCAAGAATGTGACAGGACAGTATGTCTTAGCTGTGGCAAACAACCAACCACAAAACCTTACTAAAATCTGCTAATACAACAGAAGTCGATAAGAAGAGGCTACAGGACATAAGTAACTGGCTGCCCACCAGCTCCAAGTAGGCAAGGACTCTGGGCACTCCTTAAGCACCCAGGATGGAGCAACACTTCTTCATTAGGACATGTGATGTATTCTTATTTGCCCAGACCACACTTTTATCTCATCTGGGAAGACAGAAAGATATTTTGTAGTGTGGAGACCGTGCTCTGTTCAGTGTCTGAGAGGGCACGAGGCTGTTTCAGGGAATCGGCCCCAGTAGCTTGTTCTGGATGGTCAACTAGCAACGGCCCAAATACCACAGGCCACTCAAAACAGCAGAGCAGATCTTAGCCCTGCTTTCCCCACAGTTCTTCAATAATTCAGCTGTGATACCAGCTCTCCCTGCCAGCTTTTCAGTTTTAAGGAGTCCCCCATCACCTCAGGAAATCTCGCATGTGTCCGGTTATGATTAGCACCAGTTTCTTTCACACTGCCAAAAGCAGTATGAACATCTGGTTCCTACCAAAAAGTCTTTCTGCCTTTCCCTTTTTCATTAAATAAATAACATTACTAAGGAGGAGCGATTCATGTGTGGAACGTAACTTCTTCTGATGATGAAGTTTGACCAATTCATCTGTTTATTTGTAATTTAATCACACAGAGGGAGCGTCAATCATGTATCTTTTTGTCTGAACCAGTATCCTGCTCACAACAGGTAACCAAGATGCGTGCCCCACACCTACCCCTAGCAAATCTTTCCTCATCCAGCACGGTGTGTAAGCCTCTGGGAATCAGACAAAAAAAGCAGCAAAGCAGCATCCCTTCTGTCAGCCTGGAGCTGCATGTCCTCACTCAAAGGTGTACAAAGATGGCCACAGCTCTGATGTTGGGAGCTGCTAATTTACCCAGTTTTCTAAATACCATGAAAGCAAGTATGATATTTGGTAAAATGTTGTACATCAGACTTCAAAACTCTGTCAAGCATCAGACATTTCCATGTTGTTTGTCTGCTCAGGTTTTACTCAGGCAACATTTTAGTCACCTCAGTTATTTCCCTTGTTCCTGCACTTTTATTTCTTGCTTTATACGTTAAAATGAGCCTGCATAACATCCTCTTACACTGTAACCCAGAAAAGCACTCTTCCCATCATAAAATTACACTGCAATCTGCAATGATGTAATTCATTTTCCAACGCTACGCTATCCTGAGACAGACTTCAAGCAAGTTGTTGGCAAAGTCATCTAAACCCTCAGGGAGCACAAATCAGCATTCACAGCGAAGTTCTCCCAGCGGATTAGCACAATTCAGAAGCTGTGTCCAGCTTCCGAATGGCACATTTGCTCCAGAAACGTTACTTATATGTCACAACACTATGCATGTGCCGCATTGTGACTGGTACTTACCATCACTGCTCCCCCTGAGCACTACATCTGGAGATGGTGTCTGCTGGGAGCGGGAGCCAAAGGAGTCCAGACTGTCAAAGGAATCATCTCTGCCGTGGCGAGGTGGGGAGAGGGAATCGCTGCGTTCAGAGTCCCAGCAGTCTATGTAGCCGCTGTCACGAATGCTGCGCTTCGGGCTCTCAATATCTTCTGTTTCCTACATGGAAGTAAAGCAGGTACCCCTTCATAAAGAAGCCACTGACATACCTGTGAGATCCATTACACGTCAGACAACAAAGCATCTTCCCAAACACTACAAAAATCTCCTCCCCAAAAAAGGGTTTCCTTCTTCCCTTCAAAACAAAAGTGCAAGCTTGCAAAACCCACAAATTTTTATGCTGATTAAGAGGAAACCCTGCTCATTAGCTTAGTATGATGAACTGAGAAAAAGTTGCAACAGGCAAGTTAATAAATGGATCAAAATGGAAAGTAACCTGAAACTTGATTTGTCGTCCATGGTCCATAGCACAGGCAAAGGCACTACAATTTTAACATCATGCCTGCATCAGGTCTAAGTCTGCTGTTTTCCAAAAGATCCCCCCCTCCCCTTGCCCATCTATTGTATCTGGCTGGGACATGAGCAGACAGCATTTGTTGTTGCTGCTTCAGCTCGGCAAAATAATGAAGCAGTGTGCCCCAGCCTCCCTCTACCTTGAAGAGAAATTCCTGTTATGAAAGAGGGATGTCTTTCTGAAGCAATCAGCAATGAAAAATATGCAAAATGCTTTTCCTGATGCCTCAGAAGAATTCAGTTGTGCTCTTTACTCTTTGCCAGCTCCTGGCTCTGGGGGATATGAAAGCACTTGTAGCTGACCCACATGTTCAGAGCAGGGAGAACAATGGTTGTCTTTGACAGCCCTGTGATTATAAATTCTTTCCAGTGCAAGCAGCACATACTAAAACACTGAAACTCCAGCAGAGGAAAAGGTCAATAGAAGCCATCCTCACCCTTGCATTATAATAAATCCCTTGTTTTAGAGAGTGTCTTAACATTAATTACGATTGCATAGCTGAGAAAAAAAAACCCAAACAAAAAAAACCCCAAACCCCCAAAAACCCCAAAACAAACCACCACAAACCAACCCCCCCCCCCCCCCGAAAACATTTATTCAAAGATAAATCTGTTTTTTTCTCCCTTGACAGTAGCTAAAGTCAGAGATGTGGGTGCCATTATCACACTGGCATTTTGCAACCCATAGAGGCTGGAATGTGATGTTTTTAATTTTTTTTTTTCCTCAGAAGCATTTGAATATTAATTCCTAATTAAGAAGTAACCCCTGCTTACCACTAGTTGTAGCACAATGGCTATGTCGAGCATACCTCCAGCTGTCCCTGACTGCTAAGGTTTTACCCATTACTAGTATCATCAATGAGAAGATCAATCAAGAGCATCACAGGACACCACGGTGGACAACCTCAACAAGAAAACGGGTTTGCTGGAGAAGTGATGGAGGGAGGAGAGCCCTGCAGTAACATACTGAAACTTCCATGCTGGAAAAGAGGGAGGCTTGAGGCGAGACCAAGAGATCAGACCCAATGCCCTGCAGACTTTTCAGGAAGAAGGTTTAATTAGTGCCACTCACTATTACTGTGCCAAAATACCACATTAAGGGCAGCAGCAAAGGTCGCCTAAGGCCAAGCCGAACTGTGGTAATGTCATTAAGTAACCTCACTGCAGACTGTAGTGAAAGTATTTTTCTAAAACCAAATAAAATACACCTAACAAAGTCGTAATTGAATCCTATGTAATTTCCTTCGCCGGTCCTGCTTAGTGAACTAAAATACTGACAGAAACACTAGACAAGAAAGATCTGTCTCCCTGAAATCTGCCTGAGTTACACACATCCAAGAACAAATCTAAAAATCCTATCAAAATCCCGTTTGTGACATGATCCAAAAATCTTTTTTAAAATCCAAATTCCCTAAATCCCCAAATCCCTTCATACCAGTCAGCTATTCTCAATCCTCAGGCACACTTCCATTTTCCTAAATTACTGTATTTGAATGACACAGAACTGCTCAGTGGCTACAGGGACTAAAACGTGGGCAAAAAGCCCCATCCTGCATTCACTATCTCCCAGACTTTGAAAACAGTCCAATTGTGAACTAATGAGTTCTGCAGACCCTACTTTCAAAGGCCTGTTGATGTTAATTTTACATGCTGCTCACCAGGAATTAGGAGGCAGGCACCAGGATGGGCTCCTAGACTTCTGTAAACATGTTCTTTACAGCCCTCGCCTTGGCAAAGCTATTCTCCCAGCCCAGCGCCGTCTCACAGACGGGTACTTGTACTGCCTTGAACAAACGTCATCTCCCAAATGTTTTCAATGGGAGAGTGGTTATCTGCGGGACTGATAACACTGTAACACAACACACAACAGCACATTAGGCTTTTGTATTATTTAATTAAAAACACAGTATGTCATTGGGTAGCACTAAAAGTGTGATTGCCAAATATAAGATGTGTTTCTCCAGGAAGTTCTACCCACTAAATATAATCAAAAAGCTATGGGTGTTTTGTCATTGGGAATTTCTAGTTTGAAAGTAAAGAATGTGTGCCCAAATAGTTAATGAAATTAAAAACAGAGTAGCATAAACAAAATTAGAAATGAATAGCCCTTTCAGTATGAGAAGTAGAAAAAGATGAGTCCAAGACAACTCACATCCGAGCTGTCTTTTGATTTGCTTATTAAAAAAAGGAGGGCAGAGAGGATTTATAACAGCAAAACTAAACCAGACTGAATTTATGGTTGATTTAATTATTAAATCCTGTGGAAAAAATGCCAGCAGAGAATGTGATAAAGTGTCTTTTCATCACTCGAGCTCAGCTATAAAGAACATCTGAATGTTGCACAGCATGATGAACATGTTCTATTTTACAATCAAATCCTCTTCAAATGCAGTAACAGACAAGCCCACAATTGCCAGTGGGAAATACTGCAGGGGTACAGGAGTAGGGAGGTGACCTTAAAATAAGTCACCAGCAGTCCTTGTAACAGCACCACCTAAACAACACTTTGCAGGCCTGCAAAGTGCTCTGTTTGTACATTAAAGGAATATATAGCTTTCAGCTTTTATGAGATTTCTATTCTGCTCCCAGCTCCAACATCTGCAACAAATCAAGGCCCAGCCTCTCGCTTTTGTCCTTGACCTGCAGCACCCTGCACTGCCCAGCCAGGCGCTCCACAATCATCAGCTCCCTGGAGAATGCAGCCTTTTGGCCTCAGCCTACTTCATCCCATAAAAAGGGCTCAAGATAGGATCTCCAGAATGCTCTGATGATGCATTTGACGGGTAAGGAAAAAGAGGAGCCTTGTGCTGCAAGATTAAACATTAAAAAATAAACCATGATACTGCACAGTACTAACATTATAAGAATCTTGTCCCTCTTTGCTTCACCTTCAAAACTCTTTGGAGTGGGGACTGCTTCTTCCCCACATCTTCTGTTTGGAAGCAAATTTAAGTATTTACTTCACTTCTTAATTGCTTAGGCTCAGTCATATCACTCATGAGTGACAAAGTCCTGCGTGATTACCACAGATCATTTCAAATTAAGCCCCAAATAAACACCTACAGAGAAGACGGATGGCCTCTTTTCCTCTCCATTTCCACTCACTTTTCACGTGAACTGGGCTCACAAATAGGGATTTTACCCATCTAGTTAAAGGTCTCTGGTCACACTAGGGTGTAGAAACTACTATCAGTCAGCCAAGTATTTCTTCTTTTCCAGTGGCAATCTGGTGTTGGCCCTCTGAGATCCCAGAATGAAGAGCTGCATCTGATGTAGATGCAATAGCACAGAGCTCAAGGCCAGTAAAGATCAAAGAGTCTCCCGTGGTCCCCAAACCCAATTGCCTGTGGTGATTTGGCCATTAAATGAGATGGGGAGGAAGTATCAGGCACAAAGTTCACTGTGGGCTGGAGAACATATCTGCATGGCCTTTCACGAGCAGTATGTCCAACACATGAACTGGTAGCACTAGGTGCTGCCATCTTCTTACATGGCTGCTCCTTGTGCCTTCTACTCTCAGTAAATACATGCTTGGATATCCATGCTAACCATTACTGGGCTTGTCTCATGGCAAGGTTCAGGGCATGCTAGAGCACTCAGCTAAAAGCCCTCAAGCCACACCATAGAAAACACAACTTTCCCTTTCCAATGGAGCTCAGCTCATCATAAACCACGAAGTACGATTTCAGACAGAATTTAGAGTTTGGCAAAACACAGATTCATCATAACTATGCCCTTGGTGAAACATAATCTCCTCCTTCTACCCTTCAGTTTTATTTAGATACTTTGGTTTGCTGATTTATGTTGCAACTTAAAAACAAAAGAGCTTCCCATGAGACTGAATGTTTTAGAGGAGAAAAAAAGTCCCTCCACCTTATTTCTGAGTCTCAGCTCTTCTAGCTAAAATTGTGCATCATAAATGAAAATAATTCACATCAAAACACATGGAAATGAAGATGACAGTGTCACATGACAATTCTAAAGCCCCATTTGACATCACATGTTGCATCACTGATATCACCGCAAAGCTGGCTGCCAAAGAAAGCTGTGTTTACGGCTTGGTAAAGTGAGGAACATTTTTGAAGGAGGTAGGTGTTTATTAAGTAATTTGTACTCCACTCCCCCACTTCTCTCTTTCTTAGCAACAAACAGGTTATTTATGGGAGTAGTAATTCTAATGAAATTTCAATTCCCAGAATAAAACAAAAAGATACCTTTCTCATTTGTGCCAGCAAACCTTCAAACTCCTTCAGGTTCAGGGTTGATCCACTGTATGACGTGCAGCTGTTTGCCACTTTCCCTAGCCAATAAATGGTGACTAATACCTGCAGAAGTTAATAAGAATTAATTGAAGCCATCTACACGGTCACTTAGCAAAATTTACTTCCCTTCAGTATCCCTCACTTATTCTAAACTGCATAGCAGCACAAGATTTTGTTATAAATCAGAATCAACAGGGAAGTGTCTGTCAGTGGTTAAATGTAGATACATCGGGTAACTATAAAAATTTAAACAGTCCTACAGAATATATAACTTAACATACTATCTTCCTGGCATTTTTACAAGAAAATGAAACTGCCATGTCTACCTGGAAAATAAACAGGAAAAAAAGAATCTGAATAGAAAAACTAGGCAAGATACTTGAAACTGTCTAAAAGATGCACTTACATTGGTTCGTAAACCGAATAGGAAAAAAATCCCTTAAGAGTACTAATATTAGTGGTCATTAATTAAAATTGTTAAGACTAATGGAATAAATAAAACATCTGAAATGTGTGCCTGCCTATTTTAAGGACAGAAGAGGTAGTTCCATTTTTAATCATCTTCATGTAATTAACCAGATGACGGGAAAATTTACTTTGAGGCTTCTGCTAGCTTAGGAAATGCTTAGCCCACAATTAATCAAAAGCCATGAGCAGCTGGTTATTTCTATTAGAGTAAAGCAGAAAGAGTCAGTGGTTTTATTCAAGTTCTGACTTGACGTCTCTCCATAATTAAAGAGTCATTTCAAAACTAGCATAGAAAAAAACTCCAAGACTTGCCCTTGCAAATGTTTATATACCCTCTTACTCCTTTAGGTAGCAAAGAAATCTGCATCTGACACTGGTGGTGTTGTACTTGTTTTAGGAAAGGAGAAATTAAGATACTCAGGATGGTCAAATTCAACATCTCCAAAACTGCTGATACTTGATATCATGCAGGGAAAGCAAAGAGTTCTTCTCTGCACCCATGTAAGTCTTCACTTAAAGCAATGTCTTTAATGGTACCTATGTAGCAGTAACTTTGACTGGAAACTGATCATCAAAGGCAGTTCAGGTCAGTGTTTTGCACTGGTTAAAAATGCCAAACCAACACCTCAGAACTTTGGGCTTTTTCTCATTTAATACTCATTAATTTGGCATAGTCCATGACACCACAAAGTATTTAAATGCAAGGAAGAAATAAAAAATATTTTGATGTGAAAGATGTGCAACCAATAATAAGTAATAGTTCCCATTAACTATCTCAAAAAAAAAGTGAAATCAAGTATTTTATACATCCCTTTCCCATCAAAACATAATTCATACTACACAGTGAACTAAAGAAAACAGGAAATCCCAAGGGGGGCACTGGGGGCAGATATCTCCATCAGACTCTTCTTTCTTAAAGCATGAACCCACACTCCTTCAGTGCTTCTTCCTCAGTCTCATAGACTAATCAGAAGTCTAGCATTTTCTCCGCAACTTTATCTAACATTCCCATTTTTCTTTTAAGTGTGAAGTCCAGAATTACAAACAGTACTCCGAGGCCCTGCCAGAAAAGGATATGGCATGTGTCCTACAGATCCTCTGTTTTAAAACAACTGTGGTTCATAATGTAAAATATATTTTATACATAAATATAATTTATATTTCCCTTAAGTTTATAAATGATACAGATGCCATGAAATAACATTTTTAATAAAGCTCAGAGATTTTCCCCTTGTTTTTAAAATTGCATCCAAATTGATACTACTGTGCTAGAGGAAAGAAGGTGGTTTTGCCAATATCAATTTTTGGGGTTTTTTTGGTCTTGAAGCAACCATTATCTGAGTTTTCCTTCAACCAGCACTACACAACAAATTTATGTAAAAAATTCTTACAGTATATGTTCTCAAGTTAAGTGAAAACACTTGCAAACACAGTATTCCTAGCAACCAGGAAACTGTCCAATTCATTTTGCCATTCAGTTCTCTGATCAGAGTTGTGGTATTTTTATTTATTTCTGTTAGCATTTGATCACTTTCTCTCTTCTTCCTTTCTTTTTCCACTTTTTTTTTTCCCCAAAAAAATGTCACATTTGTAAGCAATTCCAACTGGCTGCCAGCCGAGGTTGCAGGATCATGCACCTGGAAAGCATATATTGCCTACAAGCACATTGTGGAGGATACTTTTGAAGCTTTAGCTTTAAAGCGATACATCTGTATTCAGATATTTAGCCAGTGCCCATGTGAGCGCTAAAATGCCAAAGCTGAACTCCCTCCCTACAACTTAGCATGCTGGATACAGAAGACAGTACTCTAATGATGATGGGAAAAACAGGATTATATAACATTGAGGGGGGAGAGTAAGGGGGATGCATTTTTGGTGGGTTTATTATTTTCTTACCTGCCATCATGATTACTGGCTGGCAAAGTTATTAGGAAAAGGCCTTGGCATTTCCTAGCAGTTTATAGGGATGTGAGCCAAATATAAAATTGAATTTATAGCAGTTTACAGCTGACTAAGAACAGACAACTTATTAGGGTTTAGGAGAATAACTAACTCTGAGACCAGAAAAGTTTAGCCATTTTCTTTTCTTTTCCACTTAACAATTACAGGATCCATTGCCATTAGCTTAAATTAAGAAGAAATTGAACTTAACTGGAATTAACTTTTATGGGGAAACACTCATTTACTTGGAAGAACAGGAAGAAAGCTAGCAAATCTGATACCAAAGACGTGAATCCAGACCTAACAATCATTTTGCTTCATTCTAAATGCATTGTGCAAATCTACTTTATGTCTGTATATTCATGAAAGGCTACAAAAAGCGTAGCTTCATGGAGAGTCAGACCATTCCCAGTGAAAACTTCAACAGATAGCAGAGAGATCGCATTATCTATCCCTTATCTAAGAAAGGACAAACATTCTCCATTTCATTTCTATTGTAAGGCTGCTTTGCCATAGCAGCTCTACCTATATTTCCAGTAGAACCTGGTTAGGTTTGTATTCAGAAGAACTTTTCAGCAATACTCATCTGTACTTGGTCTTTACTGACAAGAGTTCTTTCTCAGGTCAAATGCAGGATTAACCAGACAAAAATAAATAAATAAATAAAATACTCCAAGTGAGGTACTTACATTTTTCAGCTTCCTACTATAGTCAATGTTCCTGGTTGTATGCACATGCACCAAAAGAAAGAAAGGGAAAAAGAAAAAGAAAACATAATCAGAAAGCAGACACACTTTCCAAGAGCACGTATGCAGCAGATCACGTTTTCCCTAACAAAAGCCTGCAGAATACTTCTGCTGACTGGAAACACATAAAAGCTAAGAAGATGTAGTTCACACATTCATTTATTCATAACATGGGAGTATTTTGTCACCATTACTTCAATCATTTAATTAGAATTCTGGAAGTAGAAAAAGAAAATGTGTTTATAATGGTCCTACAGTAAAGTAGGACACTGCCAAAAATATTTCCTTTAAACAGAGTTGCTGATTTCTTCAAAAAAAGATGATGGAAGTCCTCACTGCTAAAATGTGTTCTGCAGTAATCCAACAGTCAGATTCTGCTCTGTGATAAATCATGCAACCCATATAGATTCTGGAAGCAACCGCACATGCATAGGAGACTGACGAAATCATCGCCAAACATCAAAGAAACAGAGCAGGTGCTTCTGGAAACAAGGATCACAAAGATGAAAGTTGATGGGTGAAGCAACAAAGATCCAGCCACTTGCAGCAGAACCTGCTGTGGAAAACATACTTATTTTTTTGAGTATATACTTGAGCACTCAGACTGAACATTGGCATCTTTCTCAATTTAGTTTTTCACCAACATTCAAAGGGTGGAAGTTTTACAATAGAAACAACAAAAGACAATTTTTGTACAAACATAAAGAACATTTCAAAATTCAGCAAAGAAACCATTAAAAAAGGAATGGAGGAAATGTGTATCACATTTAGGTGCTGAGAAATAAATAAGACCACTTCAGATTTAGTGAAGATTGTCTCCTGATTATTTATAATGGAATTGCCTTCTACTATAACAGTAAGTCCTCTCCAAAGGTTACCCGACAAAAACAAAAATAAATGTACTTAAATCTGTGAGAACAACAAAAGTCTAAAAAAGGCAACACTAAACCAAAGTTTTTTTGATAAAAGTATTTCTTGAGCCAAATTTTTATCCATCAATACCTCCATACTAAGAAAAATAAAACAGATCTATTTTTTTTTTCTTAATAAAATAGCAGTGAAAAAAGTCTTGTTTAACAAGTCAGGAAGAAATTCTTTACAGCATTAGCTCATAACTTTTATAAGCTGAATGATCCAAAAGAAACAGATCTAATGCACACCTCAATTAACACTGATATGAAAAAAAGGTTAAAAATTTCATAATCTCGTTCATGTGCAGTAACGTCATATTCATCCTCTACCACAGAACAAATACCATTTTTACCGTGTTTAAAAAATAACCCAAAAGCTTTCAAAAAAGGAGAAGAAAAAAAAAAAATCACCTTCATGCCTTGGGAACTAGCTAGCAGAAGACAGTCTTGAACATATTTCTCTACAACAGTCATGGACTTGGCTTGTACACCTCAACTCAGTTACTCAGCGTGAACTTGGACAGTGCTAGGAAAACATTTGGCTCATTTTCACAGCTGCTTTCTCTGAAGAGTTGATGGGGGAAAAAAAAAAAAATCCATGCCAGCGAGACACTTCACATCTATCTAGCATCATACTCAGCAGAGGGCCAAACCAGCTCCACAGTTTGCGGCTCCCGGTTTAACTTGCTTATATGCTGGACAGCTCTCTTTGGAGCTCCATGCTAGTTTCAGCCTCTCAACCTGCTTCCTCCGAGGTACTCCACCATCCTCAACCTCAAAAGTTCAAGTTTCTTATCAGAAAGACCCTTTCTCTCTGATTTCATATGGAGACTGAGGTTTTATACGGAAATTAGGGGTTGTTTTGCAACTATCTCTAGCCACTTAACTGTCATGATGTTGTAAAGAACCTCTTTCACTGCAGTATTACCAGATTTAGAAGAAATACGTTACACAGCCCACCCTCACTGGTATGTACAGGCGAGAAGAACCTCATACTAGAGCTACAAACTTGGAAAGGAGCAAAAAATGGAAGACTATTCTTTAAAACAAGGAAAGTGGCCAATTCAATTTTCAGAACCTTTGAATTTTCCCAGACAGTGCCTGAACATCATGAAAACTTGCCCAGCTTCCACTGCCAGAAGGGAAAGAAAAAAAAAATGCTGCTGAAATTTAGTAAATTGTTTCCATATACTTTCCTAAAATGGATATGTCTGACCAGAATTTCATTAGTGATCTTTTTGGCCAAATGAAACAAGGCCATTAAATCAACTCAGCAGTATCTGCGAGTCTGCAGAGCAATAACTTTTTAATATTACACTTGATAGTCTCAAAAATTTCAGAAAAAACTTCTAAGTAATACCAATTACAGATTTTGTTAATTTTATGAAAGTGTGTGGGGCTCTTGCTTTTAGGGAGTGGGGAGCTTCATTGGCATTAATTTAAACAAGAGAAAAATGCAGTCTGACTGCTTGTGTTCCTCTAGTCCATGATGACAAAGTCTTCCCTGAAAGGGATAACAGTTCCTCTTTAAGACTTCAATCTATTATTTTATGGACTTTAACTTAAACCTGCTCTGTGTGATCTTAGGCAGGTAAATAGTTCTTTCTGTACCAGTTTCACATCTGTATTTTAAATCACATTGTGGGGTAAAATGCTGAAATTACAAGCATCGGAGTCTAAGCACCTGGTATTCTTTGCAGTCAGGGATGTGCATGTAACATGGCTAAAAAAAGTTGATTAAAAATAAATTAAAAAAAAAAAATCATTTCGCCACAAAAAAAAAAAGCATGAATTAGTTATTAGGAAGGAGAACTTCTTAATATGGATGTGGAAAATTGTGTGGTAGTAGGTGTGTGGCTTTGGTGAAAAGGTATCTAAACTGTGGGATTTCCAGTCCACACAGACATCCTCAGCCCAAATGCCGTGTCCCAACTTAGAGATCTTGTTGGAAAACGGGCTGTGCTCATGTCTGCACATTGTAGAGTCTGAGCGACTTATAAATGTCCTATAATGCATCTTCAAAATAGTTTAAACTGAAATAACAGAGAAGTGATTTTATTTTTTTTTCCCCTCCAGCCCACATAGTTTGTTAGTTGGACAGACAAAAAAGAATGCCATCAATTTGGACTCAGGAAAACCCCTAAGTCCCACAGAATCTCATTAAACTAAACAGTATTTTTAAAAGAGCTGTGGTTGATCTCTCTGGGAAAAATAACGGCCCTTAGAGAAAGCCTGTTGAAGGGAAAAATGTATTCTTCCCAGCGCTTAAGGTTTCTGAAACCTCAGCTTCCTATTTGCTTTATACAAAGGACAGTTCTACAGGTTTTTTGCTCATCCTTAAATGTTTACTATTGCATCACATGCACATGAGGTTGTAACATGCTAATCGCAAGTTGCTGTTGTACTTACTTGATGGTTACTCTGTTTGATGTGTCCTGCAGATCACCAGGATCAAAAAGTTGGGATTCTTTAAGTCCCAGCTCTTTGCAGCCTCTTAAGAATAAGATGATATTATCCTAAAAAAGAGAGAGGGAAAAAAAAAATCACAACAAAAAACCCCACCAAAACTTCTAACTCTTCTTCATTGAAAAAAATAACCCTATCCAACCAATCTCTCCCTAACTCCCAAACAGCTCATGAACAGCCATATCATTTGCTAAATGAAGAACCAAAGATGTTTCCTGTCACATAATTGAAGAAGCCAGTATACATTTTGTTTGAAAACCAGATAACTATGACATTTTTTTTTTTGATCTGTAAGTACAACAAGCTTGTAGACTTTTCTCTTTCTGAACCAGAGATGTTGGCAACTTCTCTAATTGGAAAAGCCCTGATAATTTCCCCACCTACTGCTGCAGGCTGGCAACACAACTTCAGCATGTTACGGGGCAGAAAAGGCTGGATTTCTGAAGGGAGCAGGGAGGGTAGCTATGGAACAACCCACCACCATTTAAGCAAATAGTTTGTTCAGAAAACTTTTTTCATGTTGACACAAACAAGGCAATTACTCCTAGTTAACACAATTGGTCTCTTGCCTCTTCAACCTTAACCAGTGAGAAGCTACTGGGAAAAGAGGTAGGTGCCTTCTCCCCAAATAAAATGCTTGACGCTATGCCTTACCTGACTACTGTCTGTAAGAAAGACGACACCAATTTGGTAACAGATTTTATGGAGGATTTACACTTTTCAGAGTGTAAAAACTAAAGATCAATAAGTAAGAGAGATTAAACACAAACTGATATAAGCCTCTTTCAAACCAAATATGAGTGATGACACATGGCTTTGCACTGAGGGGATTAAATCTGTATGTGTACATATATATGTAATATATTTTTTTATATACTTACACATATGCATGTACACCCTCTTTTTAGAGCCAGTGAATTATTCTTAGGAAGATAAATCTGGAAAGTTGTTAGAGTACTAAGTTTTTAGATATTGCTAGATCAGCAACTGCAGTGGTAGATGGGTGGACAAGCAAAGATATAAAAGGTACAGCTTGATACTCTCTGAGGCCTCTCATCTCAAACCTCAACTGGAGGTAAGCTGCCATGTGAAGAGTTACAGAGGAGCTGAACTGCAGCGTGTGGCAGAGACCTCTGTTTTCGTACAACCTGGGAAGCAGAGGAGCCTGGGCTGTGTTCAGCTCTTGCCTACTCTGTGTGATAGAGCAGGATTCAAGAGCAGGGCTCTCCCCACAACTGCTCTCAGGTCTTTGTTTGGGTGGCACAGCCACAGCTCAGCGAGAGCAGCCCTGTTTATTCTGTCGGGACACAGCAATCAGCATGCTAATCGCTGCAGCTCTCTGCATGCCAATGCTCTCGCACACAAAGCTCGCTGTCACCAACCACACCGCAGAAAAGCAAGACTTGGAAATTTAGAGGAATCCAAATCTCCCTTTCTTCCCTGGCTGAAACTTAACAGCTCTGGAGGGAAGCCATGGGGAAAGGAACAGCAGTCGAGAGCGCCCATAACCCAGAGAGACAGCATCATTCATGACATGAAAAGATGCTTGTAAAATTCCCCATCTGGCTTACTGCTTGCATTATATTTTTTCCAACTGCAACATGAATAACTCTTGTATTTAGCCTTTGATGGAGGACAGTTCTGGTCGCTTCCTAATGGTGGGTGGAGAGATGTGTAAACCTAATAAAAATGCAAAAGCATTTAAAAAAAAAGTTCCTAACTATTTCCAAACAAAAATATACAGGACACAGTAACCTAATAGGTTTAAAAAACAATCAAAGGAGGGGGAACTCCGGAGATAACTAATTGCACTCATGTTTATGCCAAAAGTTCACATCTAAGTTATGACAAGCAGTAACAAAAATATCAGCCGTTTCGCAGCCATGTAGTTTGGGAACTTGTTGGGTTGTTTTGGTTTTTTTTTTTCTGGTGATGAACAAATGCCCACTTCTTAAAAAAAAAAAAAAAAAAAAACCAAACTGTCACAACCTTATGCCTGTTTTCGTACACACTTCTATTTTGATAATTATAAAAATGTTTGCCAATGGTCACTAACACCACCGCCCGCCCAAACAATTCATCAGAAAGCTGGTGTCTTCTATGGACGTGAATAAACACACATGTCAACAAGATGCAATCAGTGAGCACTGAAAGGAGTTTCAGCTTTTGTTAACAATCTCATGGTTTTTAGGTCCCAATGGCCCTAAAAAATGGCAATGTGTTTAGAAGGATTAAAATAAATAAATAAATAAAACCCAACAAAGAAACTGCTTTCAAGTGACAGATATTCAGGTAAACCTGCCTAGGGTGCCTATCCCCAAGCCAAAAATGTATCTTGCACTACTGCAAAACTAAACTTTTCCTAGTTTGCTCCAGTACATCTGAAATCCGTATTTGTTAGTTCTGTTGAGACACCGAACAACACTCCTAAGCCACTAAAAGCAGAAAGGTATCCTGCCATTAAAATCCAGCTCCTAGCAAAGTTTTCTCTCAGGATTAGGACACCGTGCATCAGCCAAATTCTGGTTTCTTCAGTTCTCAGAAAATTTTGCTTAAGCTTTTTTAGAGAAATCATTGTTCCATATCTGTTAGCTGTAACTATGTGGGTTTTGTGGCTACCTATTCCAAAGTGCCACTCTTTGTTGCTGTTGAAGAAACTTTAAAAAAAAAAATAGGTTTACAAGCACCAACATACGTAAAACATCCTTACTTTAAGTAAGTGACTGAAACCACACACCTAATGTGCATGTCCAGCTCCTTACAACTTGGCAGTGTTAAATAGGTCAGGCAAATGGGTCACTGCAATGGCAAGGATTGCAGTGTGGCCAGCTGCCGTGCCTCAGCTAACAGGGCACTATCTTTTACAGTGGTCTCAAGAGACACACAACCAGAATTTAGTCCCTCTGTCAGCCTCTACAAGGCACTAACACAGTTTCCTCAATAAAATACACGGAGGTGATATTGCCTTTCTCTGAGTGGTTACTTGCTGCAGTTGCAGAGCCGGAGTAGGCAGAGGATGGGTCACATGGGTCAGCACATCATTTCCTAAAGCCCCAGAGAAGAGACTGCAACTGTCTCATGCTGGCTCCTCTTGGCTTCAGTTCACACCAATATTCAACCAAAAATCTTCTTCTGGCTTTTCTCCTTCATGTAGCCAAAGGAAAAGGAAGCTTACAGGTTACAGTCTGCATTTCTTTTGTAAATTTAATCTACTTTTTTATCTCAACATTTTTAAATCTATAAATATAATCTATAGATACATATATACTATTTTGTCTATGCATGAACTTTAAACAGACTGCTTACAGAAGACAAATGCTTCAGTGTGGTGACAGAGGACACAAGCATAGGATACACTGATAGGTTAAACTCCAGCCCTTTTCTGCTTGCCTAAGCAGAGTCCTGACAGTTACTGTTAGATCAGCACTATAAGCGACATCATTTACTTCTAAGTATTAGAAATGCAAAAATTGTTAATGTAAATGTTCTGCTATACTGAATTTCAGAACAGAAGAATTAACCAGTGCACAAAACATTACAAACTCTTGGGCAAAGCCAGCCGCAGCCAGTAAGAAGGGCCAGGGAGGAGCAGGGATGAACAAAGAGGGGTGCAGGGCACTGATTCCCTGAGGACTGAGTCAGAAGAATGCATGGGAAGGAAGGGAAAGCACGCTGCTCCTGCTCTCACAACTGCATTTCAACACAGCCACCTTTCCATCCTTTCCAGTGTGTAAACTGACAGGCTCATCTCTACAAAAGCACTTTTCTGGGACAACCACCTGCAGGTAATGCAGAGAGAGTGGGAAGCTGAGGGGTTATGCTAACATGAAGGGTGAGGGAGGAAGAAATAATACACTGCTCATTTGTAACATATAAATATATATATTTGCTGGTTTTTAAAAACTGATAACCTATGTGTTATAAATTTGAAAAAATGCTCACTGTACAGCATTAAATAATTTTTCTCATACACAAAGTAGAGCACAAAATCCTGAACTCTGTAAAAAAACCCACAGAAATTGGCAGTTGTGCAGGACAGACCCCCTGGAAAGCCACCGCAAATTCACACAGGAGCACTGCCAACACACAAGACAGTTCAAGCTAGCGAGAATCAAATATTCACAGCAGGCAAATTCTCTCCATAGGATCTGCTGATCAGATGCAATGGCAAACAGCTTGAATTTGGCCCACTTCCATTCCTTTCATCTGCCACAATAGTATACAAAATATTCTCACTGTATCCACACCGCAGATCGGACTTGCAGCTTATCTCTGCAGAACCATCATTTGTCAGATGTGCCACTGCATGGCCTGGATGAGATACACAGATAAACTCAGGGAAAACAAAAGCGAGCCAAGCTGTATGTCTGCACTGAATGCTGAATAGAACGCCAAGTGCGTGCCACTTCGGCGAGCTGGAGATATTATTAGTTGCCAGTAGCACTGCACTGTTTCGCAGGACAGCTGCAGAGAAACAGGTGGCCTTTTTCATTTCTAGAATGCTGTAATTTCCCTTGTTCCAAAATATATTGGAAGATTTCTTAAAAATAAACAAACAAACAAGTAAGTAAATATATTTCCAAACTGCTTTTCTGAGGAATTTCCAATATGGACTCTTAAAAACCTTTTGCTTACTTTTAACATTTTTTTTCCTAAGTCATTCATTTTTCCATTCTATATAAATAATAAGTGGTCATAATTTATTCATATAAAAGCAATGGATCTTAACTGATTTACAAGCAGATGAAAGGAAACCTTGAAAACTTCAGTTCAAGTCCACCAGGAAAGAACTTGTATGAGAAAGGCTGGGAACTTTTCAGATGCACATGTACTTATGTTTTACCATATATGCAATATGCATTACTGTATACATTTTACACTGCATATATGTTTTACTGTTTGCACAGTATGCTTTACTGTATATACAGTAAAACTACACTTCACAAAACACTGTTTTCCTTGGCAGATTCCAGATCAGTAGATTTGGAAGGAACTCGATCGCAGTCAGGACACGTTCACTTTGAAAATTTAGGATGCAGAATCTCCAGCGGATGAAGGACGATAGCACAGCAGACCTGACGGCAAGCCCCACCAGAACAGTACGGAGAGAGAAGGCTGCATACACCCCAAAAGGATTCTGGCACACAACAGCCTCACCTAATGAAAATTAAACGCTACACGGGAAAAACCAGACGGAGACGGAGCTCGGGAGGAGGGAGGGAAATCAGGACTTACCAGCCCGTCAGCCTGACCCGATCCTCGCCTCCCAAAGCGCAACAACCCTGCGGAGCGGCAGGACTGACAGCCGGCCGGAGCCGCCCAGCTGCCGCTGGCGGGGGCTGCACCCCACCCCCCCGAACTCCACCCCCGGAGCCGCCAGCGAGGGCAGCGCGGCCCCGGCCCCCCGAACCCGCGCCAGGCGCCGGGACGGTCGCAGGGCCGAGCAGCGCTCCCCGGCACCCGCCCGGGCAGAGAGGGGCACAAGGGCAAAGGAGGAAAATTATCACCGTGTGGGGAATCGTGCGAGCCCGAGAGGCAAGAAATAGATCCAGAGGATAAATACAGCGATGATTAGCCTCAAACGGCAGGAATCAGGCACGCTGGCAGCAGATGAAACCGTAGCGCTCGGAAGGCGGGGCTGCAGGACCCGCAGGGAGAAGGGCCAGGCTCGCCGGGAACACCAGCAGGCCACAAAGCCTGACAACCAGCACCTGCAAGAGCTCAGTAGAGAAGGCGGTGAGGACTGTCTGCAAAGAAAGCAAAGCCCTTTTCTCCTTCTTTTTTTTTTTTGGCAATTAACAAGGAGCGGATACGTCTTGAACAAAAAGACAAAAACACACCTTATAAATTCACTGAAGAAAATGGATGCGTTGGGAGCACACTGCAACTACACAAAACATACCAACACCCCCAAACGTGTCTCTAAGCGATCTTCAGATAATATCTAAGACTGACAGAAGATGTTCAGTACCAGACCCCAAAGATCCACCTGGAAGTTCCAAATTCCTACCAAGGTGCTCGGATCCTGCTGCTTTCAACCAGGCTTAATAGGTGGGAAAATTGTAAGTGCTTAGAGCAAGAAGATAGTGGTAGCAAAGTTGTGCACTACTTCAGTAGTAGAAAACTTACCCATCTTTGAGAGTATACATGGAAAGCTGGGTAAAGGAAAGTACATACTCCATTTATCTTTTCAGAAAGCCGCTCAGCATTTCTGGCATCCAGCAAAACCTTTTGCTCATAGTTCCAATCGTTTCTTTCATAGGAAACACAAGATCCAATCTACATTAATAAACTGAAAATAAGCAATAGCAACAAGAAAGCCCTCAAAATCATACCATAAGAATTGCTGGGGGGGAGCCTTCTAAAAAATCAAGCACAAGATAAATGAAATGTGTTAAGAAAATCTAATTTTAAGTACACATATCCCCCACATAGCAAAAAGCACACTGTTGAAAATTAAAAGCTTGCAATTCTTTAGAAATTCTAATCAGAAGCACAGCAGCAAAGATTGTCTTTGATGTTCTCCTAAATCTGCCCTTCACCATCAGATTATTTGCTTTCTAAGATATTTGCCCTCTAACAAATTTCAACCACATTTATAAGCTTCTTACATGATGCAGTGTATTACTATTATTTGTCTGATGGTTCTAGCTAAAATCCCTGAACGGGAATGGCCGTATAGCTTATAATGAATGAATGGCAAATGCAAGGAGCTTGGAAAATAAAATGCCACTGCAGGTCCTGGGCAGGTAGTGAGAATTTCATGCTGGGTACAGAATGCATGATGCATCTTATTTCTTCAAATTTTTAGAATGAGCTTAAAATTCCTGCAGCATGGTTAGATGTAAAAGGAGGGAAGAGGCACTGCGGACAGGAAAGGATAACAGGGAATGAGAGAAAAAAATAATGGGAGGGGACAGTACAAAAGAACAGCAGCCTTCAACTGAACAGGCAAAAGCAAAACACAGGGGGGTGGGAGGGGTACACACAGTATGAGCACAAGGCTGACCTAGTTAAGTAGGTCCTGATATTTCTTGCTGCATCCCTGAGGGCACAAATAAAACGTTTAAACAAATGGGGGCTCAATCAACATCCTTGTCTTTAGGGTAGAGAGCAATCTGATGATGCGCATTCCGTCAGATTTACTAAACCCAAGATACACCCTGAGTAAGATGGCTTTGTTTACAGCAGTGAAGGCAGATCATAGGAAGGCAGGGGAGAAAATGCCAAAGCACTTCCAGGCTATTCACTGGCTCTGATACTGACAAAAATCACAGCCAGATGTCAGAAGTCACCCAGTCTTGAAGAGGAAGTGTGTAACCAATACCACAGACTATGGTAGCAGCCATGATACTAGCCCAAGAAGAGGACATTTCCTTTCCACCCCTTTGCTACAGCTTTTTAGTCCAGATGATAGCATTGGTTCATTAGGGTTTGGGCCTCAGTTTCATGACTACTACTGTTAATCACTTTTCACATTTTTGATGAATAAAGCTCACCAAGAGCAGGGTTAAAAAACAAGTGCACATACCGGGAAATGCAGGCAAGCATTCTTAGAACCTGTGGGGAATTCACCTTGCAAATCCAAAATCAGGGGAGACACCAGCAGAAAAGCAAAACCTATTTGCTTCTGCAGCAATAGAAAGGACTCTCTCTGCCTTGTTGGTTGGGCTATGAAGTAGGTCAACACAGAACTCAGCGCACAGTAGGTTGGGGAAAGAGATATAAAAATGATTACAACGAAAGAAACATCACAACAGCAACATATTCACAGTGCAACTGGAGCTCAGTGTCAGTGGCATCTATCCCTTGTTACCCATCCTTCTAGCAATAGCTGTGCTGTCTATCTGAAGGAGGAAAAAAAAAAAGGTCATGAATACATATTTGCACTTTTTTTTATGTGTGCTGGGAGTATCACTAATCTAAACATAGATTTCAAGGAACCCTAAAACTATGGTTAGTGCCACGTTTCCCTCAGGACATCCTCTTGGAGAAACTGGAGACTCTCTGTTCTCAGCGCATCCTTGTGCCGGCCCCCACACAACTGAGCTCTACAGTAAAATATAAAAATGGGCAAGAAATTCACAACTAAGGAGAACATGCTGTTTTCTACACTTGGTTTATTTGTGTGCAATTATCAGGACACAACAAAGTGTTAAGGAAAGTATAATCTGACTAGGGATTTAGGAGGTCTCATAGGCAGCCACTGCAAACAAACCGCTTCAAATAAACAAAAAATAAAGAAACTTTAAATCTAGAGTTACAAGTCCTAAGAACAACTACACCAGGTATTGGGAGAACAAAACTACTTTATAAATTATAGAGGTCCAAGCAATGGGACCACCAAATAAACTAAACTGAGCATTAATTATGGGAGAGTACAGTTTTCACTAGACAAACTGTTAAAGTTTATCACCCTGCATACAAAAATGTTGAATTACCCCCAGAACGATACACTCAAAAAGTACATCCCTGGGGTAATCCAAAGGAACACTGCAAAGAGCTTAAGCTGCAACACACATTACATCCAGCTATCAACTACAACTACACACTGCTGAACAAACCTTTGCCTTTTCTGACTGCTGTAGAGGTAACTGGTGTGTAAAGCCATGGAACAACGGATGCTTCTCAAAAGCTTTTTATATACACGTTCCTGCTAAGATACCGTACTGTGGTGGTAACAAAGGTTACCTGTGCGAAGCAAATCTATGCACCGATTTTTTTTTTTTTCATGTTTTCCTTAATTTATATTAGCAGGTCTACTAAAACATACTACCTTTTTTTCACATACCCTTATCTTCCTTTCCCTACAGATTCCAAGCTTCATTGGGATCCCTCCCATCACATCTGATATCTTAGGATACTGTCACC
This sequence comes from Ceryle rudis, assembly GCA_033439905.1. Classification (NCBI taxonomy): domain Eukaryota; kingdom Metazoa; phylum Chordata; class Aves; order Coraciiformes; family Cerylidae; genus Ceryle; species Ceryle rudis. The sequence continues at coordinate 7,073 of JAAGNO010028364.1, read as the reverse complement.
CAATGTCTGATTTCTATATTTTGACTTTACTGTTGTGAAAATAAGCTTCTTTTCCAGGAAGAGCAGTGTTGACTATTCCAGGCAATCATCTGTAGGGAACCATCAGATGCAACTTGCCACAAGAACTTTGGGGCTAGCAGAGAAGGAAAATTTGGAAAATCCCATGCATCGGGATCCCCTCCACCTTAAAAGGCATCTGAGGGTCATTATATTAGATTATGCTCATGTAATTAAACTAATATAGGCAACTTAAAAGAAAAATCAGTTCAGCTGAACGCACATTCAGAGAGGACTATCTGAAAAAATACTGTAATGATCACTACAAGACTGGTTCTAGTCTTCCTCTCTCACTACATTCAAAGCAGATGGCAAGGGAAAAAAAAAGGAACTGGAAATGAGCAATAGTGAGATTTACACCTGATGCTTTTCTGATACACAAGAACCTAATTAATCATAGACACAAAGCTGTATTGGAGATACAGCCTCAGTTCTTACTTCCCTGTCATTCCAGCTCTCTTCCTACTTGGGCATCTGGTTTCATTCAGGGTGTGCCATCCCAGAAGATATAGTATATTTATGAAAATATATTCATGATGAATCTAACCTTATAACTCTCTACAACTACCTGAAAGGAGGTTGGAGCAAGCAGGGGGAGAGCCTCTTCTCCTTGGTGACATGTGAGAGGACCAGAGGGAAAGGATGCAAGCTGCACCAGGGGAGGAGGTTTAGGCTGGGTATTAGGAAACATTTCTTCACTGAAAGGGTTATCAAACATTGGAATGGTCTGCCCAGGGCAGTGGTGGAGTCACCGTCCCTGAAGGCATTTAAATGACATGTGGACCTGATGCTCAAGGACATGGTTGAGTGGTGAGTTTGCAGTGTTGGGTCAAAGGTTGGACTAGGTCTCTTTCAACAAAAAGATATTCCGTGATTCTGTAATTTGAAAAGTTTTGTTGCATCCAGATGTATTGAACTAGCTGAGCACAAAACTTTGCTCATCCAAGGCCAGAAAACAGATGAAATTTTTTTATAATGTATTTTTAAGGTTTCAAACTGTAAAGGTACAACAGAAACTGGAACCTCAAGTTAAAATCAATTTGACATAAAACCTCTGAAAGTCAATGTATAAGCACTGCCTGGCAGACACTTCCAATTGCAGCAGCTACTATTAACATGACTTTACTTTTTTTTGTCCCTTCGTTTTACATGGTATGTTCTCTTCTGTCTGGTATATTAAGCAAATCTATCTTCCATTTAAAGCCAACAAATGGTAACAGTTGGCCAATACTTGGACTTCCCTGAACAAAGACAACAACCCACTATGCAAGGAGCAGGATACCACACAGCCGGAGCTGTCAGAGGGCCTCTGCATCCCAGTGTCCAAGTACAACTGCTGTAGGTGGGCCTCAAAAGATGCAAGAAAGCTGCCTGTGGGGGCCGGGGGCCTGGTGGTAGCTGTTAAAATCAGACCAAATCTCTGCTCCCCAAGGCAAACAGCAAAATAGTGAAACTGCCAAGGAGGACTCATTCCTGCTCAGTTCATGACCTCTGCAAAAAAAGCAACAAATTCCATTTCTCCTTTCAAATTAAACATCTACTCTTTATTGCCAAGGAATATGTTTTAATAATCTGTGGTGTTCAAGGTTTGATAAACATCAGAAATCTCTTTACTGCTGTTACATGATACCTGACATACATTTTCCCCCCACTCACAGCTTTGCATTTCTATGCCAACATTACATAAAACATACAGGACTTCTTTAATGTACTGGTTGGGGCTTCCTTGAAAATACTTCTAAAAGAAGCTGTTCTAGTCAAAAAAACATTGGTTTTTTTTTAATTGGCTTTTTGTATGGAATGAAGTTCCAGCATGTTCCAATTGGAAAACCTATATTATTGTTTTTACTTCCAGTAAAAAAAATATGTAGAAAGCTTTCACATGTTCATGTCTAGAATCATTTCAGTGACAAAAAGGGAAAGTCAATAATTTTCAATTTGCTTCAAGTATATTTTACAGACAACAAAAATATCTGTGCAAAAAGTTGCTAAGTAAAGCAGTGCCTATTCTTACTTTGACCATATATAGGGTAACTGTCTAAATTATTAAATACCATAACACTCAATCCATGTACCTGTTGTTTCTTTCTCAGATTTGAAAACATACATTTGGTGTCTAGGCAGTATGGCCGTAACTGTCAGTCATCTTGAGTATCTCCAGTTTGGAATTTTTTTATGGTAAATAGTCAAGGCAAGATGAACCACTCAACAGTTCAGCAGTTACTTCTTTTCCATTCCTTTTCAACCGTCACTAAAGAATACCCTGGATATAATTCAAGAACTGGAACAATTATTCATGAAACTATGGTAGCTGCAAACTTAGATGGACTATGCAGAATAGCCAACTTAAATTACTACTGTTGATTGAGTCTACAGAGGTTGTGAAAATATGCCTTTGAAGGACTGTTAAAAAAAGCATGATTCGTAGATTATGTCTGGATTCTGTAATTGTTTACAGTTGTAAAGACTGAGCTTTCAGGAGGGGAAAAAAAAAAAGGACTAGTACAATAATATACTGTATTTAAGAAGCAGAATTTCCTCAAGTTTATGGGCATAAAATCAACGATTAAAACAAGAGGGAAAGAAAGGAATTCTTCTTTAACACAGGGTATTTCCATTGCAAGGCATTCTCCCAGCTCTTTCACAACATCTTGATTCTAGTTCTTCTGTGCAGCAGCATATAAAGAATCTCTCCTCCTACAGGACAGATATTCCTGTTCTTCCATTTACTGTCAACACCCTAGAGGTGTTTTTGAGGCATACTGCTGCTATACTCCTCTCCCCCCGAGGAATGCACAAAATAACAAGGGTAGGAGGATGAATACGTACATCAGACCAAGTCTTAGGAACTGGAACTAAGGAGCGGAGATGGCTAAAATACCTTGTCGTATTTGTTGGCAGAGGCAGAAGAAAGAGGAAACAAATTAGCTATCCCTGATAACTTACTCCTGAAATTTCAGTATATAACTTACCTTCTGTCCTAACCATACTTGAGATCAACTTTCATTTGTAGCGGAAAACAGCCAAACTGTGCTTATAGTTCATCTTACCAAAATATAACCAGTGGCTCCTGCTCAGAACAGTCTCGAGTAAGGCTGTCAGAGATGTTCTTGCACCCTCACAAAACAAGCTTCCAACTCCTCACCTGCTAATTCTGAAATCCTTTGCAATTTAAAGCCATATTATATGTATCAAGGTAAAACTTAGCTGTTGAGAGTGTATAAAGGGAAAAATTTAAAGCAAATATGGTATCTTCCTTTCCTCAACAGAGGGACTCGGAGTTCAGCTGGTTGATCAGAAAGGTGTATCTAGACAGCAGAAACAGCAGAGTACAGCAAGATTATTATGCCAGGCTTCACAGGCCATGAAAGGAGTTGTACTAGGTCCAGAGCCAACAAGAAGCCGTCAGCAATTTGGCTGATTTAAAGCACTGCAGAGCCCCAGTCCCCAGCCAGCTCACATGTCTCCAAACCACTCCCGCAGGCACAGATTTCTGGAGAATGCAAATGTTACACATGGCTACCCAAAATCAGTTCATGGCCAGTGGAACTTACCGCCTTTGGCAAGCGCTGCCCTGCCTAGCAACTGGGCAATGTTCATCATACACAGTTCTGCCTTGCTTGAATGCATGGGGCCAGCTGAGGCTCAGCACTGAACTGAAGCTAATCAGCCCTTAAACCTGGAGTTCCTTCTAAGAGCTACCTGGGGTTTACAAGGTCAACAGATGCAGCCCTATCCAAATACAGGGGCTACAAGTTATGCAAGCACCTTAGGCTGATGTGGGAACACTGTCCAAACTGCAGCATGGGGAGCCCAACCGCCCAGAAGGTACCAGACCCTGGGCACACATGCTCTTAGTACCTTATCTTAGCCTTGTGCACATACAAGCCAGCTAGCCCACGGATGCACAGGGGCTTCAGCATGTCATGCTCTGCATATGACTGCAGAGAGCCTGAGGAGTCAACTAGGACACGAGCAGCACACATTTTCTGGGGCTTTCTGGCTACCTGGAAGTCCCTAAATGTGCTGTGCTGCGCTGCTAGACTGATCTCATGGCTTTGGGCCACTTGCACCCAAACAGGAAAGATGCTGGCATTGAGCAGCTCTCTTTCAAGAGCCATCCTGTGGCTGTGTTGAGCCAGGGTGATAGGTGCTGCTGCCAAACCCAAGCGGGCTGTTCAGTAGCTTGCCCACAACCGCAACACGAAGGTTATTCAGGTTTTTGCATTTTGTGCCATATCCCAAAGTCCACCTTCCATTATCCTGAATGGAGCAGTTGACTGGTTTTCCTCTTACTTCCCATCTGTTTCCTAACCTCAGTATAGCAGTTTTATTCCTCCAACTTGTAAAGTTATAAAGGACAAGACTATCAGTACACTGTTATACAGAATAGTGTTATACAGAGAATAGTAAGTCTTACTGGAAGCTGCAATGGAGAATACTGACCACAGCCTTTGAAGTTCTTGATCTGCAATTTTTTTTACATAATAGTTTGTATGAAGACTTAAGTGCTGGATTTCTAATATCACTCATCAAATTTCTGCCAAACAAAATAGAATAAATAAGGTGAACTACTCTTGGGAAGATAAACTATCTGCAAGAATTTTTGTTGCAAGTACTAGAACACCAAAAACTCACAGTTCTTAAAAATTATGTAAAAGACTGTAGTCCAAGAAGTTTCAGTTCTTTAAGATAATATTTTAGAAAGTAAATTTTAATCAGGATTGGGTGGCTCAAGAGATTGGGTAATAGTATTTAAAAAAGCAAGTGATTAATCTCTGATCAAACAGAGGGTAAGGACTAAAGAGCATTTAAGGTCTCAAACACGCCTGGGAACTAGCCAATTTAGTCTAATACTGTGGGTGCTGACTCTAAGCAGTTTTTGGATTCGTATATTCTCACACACAGTCCTTATGCTTATAAGTAGCCTCCTCTAAATGTCACTAGAACTACTCCACTATACTCCCCAAAATTCTACACTACAGGTATGCCTCTGAAAATCCAACAGCAGTTAAATCCCAGGTTTGCTGGTAACACTGTGTTGACAAATACCTTGTTCCTCCATTTCCCTTCTGACTGCATCTATGTGTTGTTTCTTAATTACAAACTTCTGAAGGCAGAGACTTCAGATGCCACACAGTATCTAGCATAAAAGGGATGAGGAGACTCATATCAGTAAATTGATACTTACTTTGCAGGAAAATAGATTTTGATCACTGCTGACTGTATCAGTCAAATATCTGAGATGCTCAGAAATTGAGGCCAAACATATCTGAAGATACAGCTCCTAAACTCCCTTCAAACAAATCATAATACTGTATTGACTTTTGCTCTTTTGGTTATTTTAGACAGAATGAAAGACCAACTGACGTGATATTACTGAAGATAAAGTATGACCAGTTCTAGTATAATTCTGGTATTACCTTACTTACTCAATTTTTTGTTTGCAATTCTTCTCCTAGAGGATTCAATTATCTTGATTATTCCTTGTCTAAAATTCTAGTCCATATCTGACTTATCAGATTTCAACCAGTCACCATTCAGCACCATAAAAGTAAAATACAGGCATGCACACTAAGAAGGAAGATCAAACTGTCCTGGCTCTATTTCTCAAAAAAACTCAGAACAAAACAAAACCCAGACTCCTATGACAAACTTTGTCATGTTCCTTTTTTATGTAAGTCTGTTACTGAACAGTGACTTCAGTAACAGATTTTATATGTTCATTTGGTGCTCAATTATTTACTTACTTCTCTTTGCATCTTTATAGGCTTTTAGATCTGATAGTACTCTGAGTACCATTATATTTGATTTACCAGTTTGCAACTAGTTTTGCCAATGACTGATGCATTTATACATAACTTCTATAAAATGTCAAAATATACATTGTTTCCAATACACAGTATCAAGCCTGTCATAGTAGGTTGGGGGGGGAGTGTTGTTTGTTTTGTTCTGTTTGGGTTCTTTTTGGTGTTTTGGTTTGGTTTGGTTTTTGGTTTTTTGTTGTTTTTTTTTTTTAATTTTGCTTGTGCTTTCTTTGAAAATAAACAGCACAAGAAGTGCGTCTCTGATTCATGTGGCACTCTCGGGACACTTTTCATGCAGTTGTTATGGTTTAAGAAGCAACTGCTGTATGATCTCTTTAGAGGTAACAGGAGAAACTTAATGAAAGAAAACATCCGACGATTGTGCAAAAAGAAAAGGGTTTTTCTTCTCCTACCTATGTCAAGTAAAAGCTGTATAATTTTTTTTCTAGATCAGAAGTTGAGAGTTTTTATTAGCTTGTGCTACTGACCTGTGCAGTTTTCTGACACAATTTTCACCACTTGTTTACAGTATCACCTCAGTTATCCAGAACTTCTTGTTATCCTCACAAGGGTCAAATTCTTGACATGTATTAATTACACTGAAAATTGCCCTGGATTACTTGAAACCTCAAATAACTGAACCTATTCACTGTCCTCCCTTTTAAATAACAGAGAACATACTGTATAGTGGTGCTAATACTTTGTGGCTGATCCCTGTAACTCCAGAAATTAATATATAAACGTCCCACTTCTTCTCTAGCAGGTCCGTCAGCTTTGGTCTGAAAGCCAGGCTCAAGAGGCACAGAGTGTTTATAGCACAGTCCTACTCACTGCTGTGGGCTGCAGGGCAGGAGATAGAAAGGACAGGAAGGTTAAAACCAAAAAACACTGACCAGCATTCCTGATCCACGCACTGCTGGCCAAGGAAACAGAGCTGCTTCACAGTTCAGCCCTCCTTAGTTGCCAAAATGACCTTGGATTCCTCCCATAGTCTGTCAAAGACTAGCTGCTGCCTACACGTTAGTATATGTCCCACTAACACTTAGCTTTTAGAGTTGTTGCTGCTGGGCTTCATCTCCTCGTGTCTCTCTCCAGGCAATGAGGCCTGCAACTTCTCCCTAAAGGCGTTCACCAAGCAGCTTCACAGGAACCCGTACAACTGCATTATCAGCACTTGAATGCAAAGGTGAGGATGCTAAGACCTACTGG
>JAAGNO010028363.1:192144-218292 GCA_033439905.1 Ceryle rudis | reverse complement strand
ATTAATAAGGTGACTGTATAAAAGCAGCCTTCTGATCTCTAATAAACGAAGTTTGCTTTATCAATCATATTGATTGTTCGCATCTTCCCTCGCCGCTCCGCAGAGAGCCCTGGGGCTCTTTAGCCTGGAAAAGAGAAGACTGAGAGGGGATCTTATTAACATTTACAAATATCTGAAGAATGGGTGTCAAGTAGAAGGTCCCAGTCTCTTTTAAGTTGTGCCCTGTGATAGGATGATAGGAAATGGTTCCAAGCTGAACCACAGGAAGTTCCACCTCAACATGAGGAAAAACTCCTTTACTGTGAGAGTGTTGGAGCACTGGGACAGGCTGCCCAGAGAGGTTGTAGTCTCGTCCTCTGGAGAAGAGATGTGTGGCATGCCCTGTGGTGATCCTGCTCTGGCAGGGGGATTGGACTCGATGATCTCCAGAGGTCCCTTCCAACTTCTACCATTCTATGATTGATTCTATGATTCTATGATCTGTTGGAGCAGGTCCAGTGGAGAGATATGAAGATGATCAAAGGGCTGGAGTACCTCTAATACGAGGACAGGCCGAGATAGGTGGGCTTGTTCAGTCTGGAGAAGAGAAGGCTCCAGGGAGACCTTATTGCAGCCTACCAGTATCTGAAGGGGGCCTACAAGAAAGCTGGGGAGCGACTTTTTACAAAGGCTTGTAATGATAGGATGAGGGGCAATGGTTTGAAACTGGAAGATGTAGATTTAGGTTGGAAATAAGAAAGAAATTCTTCACTCTGAGGGTTGTGAGACACTGGAACAGTTGCCCAGGGAAGCTGTGGATGCTCCATCACTGGGTGTGTTCAAATCCAGGTTGGATGGTGCCTTGAGCAACCCAGTATAGTAGGAGATGTCCCTGCCATGGCAGGGGGGTTGGAACTAGGTGATCTTTAATCATGTAGTCTTGGGGACTGCATTGATGCTGGGGTTTTTTTGTGTGTATGTGGAGAACTTAGCAGAACATTCTTACACAAGAACCTACAAATTATTTCAGTGAATTCCTCTTGCTGGTGACATCATTCATGACCTGTAAAATCCCATGAGGATAAGTCTTGTCATAACCACTTTTATTTATGTGGCAAGACACAGAATAAAATAATTAAACACTAGATCCCAAGCTGATGTAGCTCCAGAGGTTTTCTGGTGCCATAACAATCTATATTAGGCCAAAATCTAATAAATTGAGTGCTTTAAAACTGGTTTCTTACAGTTAGATTAAATGAATTTACCTCATGACCTTGCTAACAAGAACAAAATTGGCTTGTTTTCTATAAGGAAGCACTTGTACTTCAGCAACAAATCTTGACCTTTTTCTAAAGCTCATTTTTTTGTTTTAAAAATTTCAGAGATATTCTTATTTTCACTCGCACCTGCATATAGAAAGCTTTGAGACTGTAAAAATGTTAGCAAAATTTCATATTCTTATACTTCTCCAATCTACTGCTTAAAACAAATCACTTTAATCCTGTGAGTTGACATTCACTTGCAAATGAGGTACTGGGGTTCAACAGGTTAGAAAACTCATTTGTAGGAAATAAATACGGACCAGAATGTATACAACAGAAAATTTTGTGAACTGGGAGAAACATGTAATGGTTACAGAAAAGTGCTTTCAGTAAAAACAAAAACATTTCTTCTTGTATTACATATCATAGATATGGGTATATTTTAGGTTAGATAAATATTTTAAGATCCTAATACGTACATAACTAAGGACCAAATGAAAAGTCTGGGTGACCAAACTATGGTAAATAGCTAACAGAAAACTGCATAGTTCCAATTTAAAAATAAATTCAGGACTCTGTACCTGAAAATACTTTCTAGTTAACTAGAATTGTTCACTGCAGGACAAAGAGCAATTTTCAGCCTATTTTCATTCTAGACAATAGAAAAATAATTTTATCTGCCCTGGTGAAATTATGATGCTCTTGAGCACTGAGTGTCATAGTGAGAAATACCTGAGAACGACAACAAATGCCAAGTGCATAATTAGGAATTACCTACTGTTCTCCGAAAGTACTGTAACCACAACTTAGTATGATAATAAACATTAGCTCTTTGATCTTCATACCACTGGAGTCTTGTGATAAGGTAAGAGACTTTCTTAGCAGTATGGAGAACACATCAGGTTGATCTGAGAATGATAAAAAATTTATGTTGAGGCAAACTACTCAGGTGAGGTGAGCTTTCAAAACTTTTGGAGTTTGGGGCAGTATTTTTCCTAATTATTTCTCCCAGTTCTTGTAAATATTTTTATTTTACTTTATGACAGGTACTTTAATCTTAAAAAACCCTCCACAAAGATAAAGAAAGAATTTAAAGCAATCATGCAAATATTTCTGATAGGTCAAGAAAGATGTTCTTCCCAACAGTTCTGTACCACTAATGTCAGAGTTGGAAAATAAAAAGAAAGCTAAAAAACAGATAGAAAGTGTGAAATGGGAACATGAAGATAATAAACATATTCCTCATTTCTAATCTTACCTCCAACACAGGTTCTACTGCTGAATTATTAAAAAAAAAAGAGTAATTGAGGTTGGAAGGAACCTATGAAGGTTGTCTGGTGAAACTTCCTGCCCAAAGCAGGGCTAAACTAAAAGTTAGCTGGGGTTAGTCATGTTATTTTGCAGTTGAATTTTCAAATCTACAAAGTGGGAGATTCCAGAAAAATCTCCGGTCAAATGGCTTCATCAACACTGAGATTTATTTTTCTTACATCTAATTGAAATGTTCTTTGCTGAAATATGTGCCTTCTGCCTCTAGACTTTCAGGGTGCACCTCTAATAAATGTCTATTTCCACTTTCCTTATAACTATTCATTAAGTAGTAGAAGAAAGGCAAAAGACCCTCCTCTGTCCCATCCCCTTTTCCACATTTAATAAAACCACACTCTCTCAGCCTCTTCTCAAAAGCAATTTGCTTCAAAATCTTTAAGAGGGAATTGGGAAATGCCACAGGCAGTGTGTACAGATTACATATCAGATTCTTAATTGGGTGAGGTAAACCAGAGAGATTTCTTAATTTTTTTTTGCCCACTTTCCAACACTTTTTCATGCGTCTTCACTACCCACATTACTTCATCATCATAAATTCAGAAAAATATTATTTCAGGAAAAGAGAGTGACTGAAGCGAGCATATTCTAAAAAAGAAAAAGGAGAGACAAGAGACTATAGTAGAGCTTCTGTAGAGATTTGCTGCAGGTTAACCACTAACTCTAATCCAAATACTCTGGCTGCCTCGGAGTCAAGTTCACATATCATTAGCTTTTGACCATTATTTAACACATAACTTATTTTTAACTAAATCTCCCCAAGCAGAAGGAAGCAAAGAATATTTTCAGGAAAAGTTTTCCAAACAGTGACTTAGTTCTTACCATTCTGTTTTGGAAAAACTGCATCTCCAAAGATCCAGAAGCAAAGCAAGGGGACAAAATGAACAGCCTAATTAGCAAGCTGAATGCAGTGCTTGGCTGGCATTACACACCATCTGAACTGAGAGTACACGACTTGCTGGATGAGAGATGTGTTTCAAGGCCTCTTATGTTGTTTAATGTGAAACACATAAATTGTCCTGGGAAGAGAGAGTAGATCCAAACTCACCTCCTAGATAGAAATTATGATGCCACAGACCAGCAGTTTTCATCATTTGGATGGTGAAATGCCCCTCAAGGAGGGACATTTAAAGGATAGCTGCCTATGACTATGAAAGGAACCGGGAAAACCATAAAATGTGAACCTGGAAATGTGAAGCTTGTAAAATGAAATCTGCCCCAAGACAGTGCTTATACAAACTCCTTGGGAGGGCAAATAAGTACACATAGGCATGTGATCAATTATCAAGGTATGTGATGGATATTAAGTTATGGGATGGAGTGTGTGGGATTGTACTGATATTCACTGTTGTACTACTGACGAAATAATTTTGACTAATTCTTGTCAGGAAAGTAAATAAGTAATTTATATTAAAAATAATCTCAGAACATATATAGATGGTTCAAAATGGAGTTTTGAAACCTGCAAAGTGCACACTGCTTTATTTCTATAAAGTAACAAGACAGCAGAATGGTTAAGATTTCATTCAGTTGCCCCATGTCCTCAGAATGAAAGGTCAGGTACCCCATGGTGTATGACTAACAGTAGATTTCGAGTAAAAATAGTCACCTTTAAAGAAAGCATATGGAATAGACTGGAATTGTTCAGGGAGAGAAGGAATATACAAAAATACTGGAGCTATTACAGTACCTAGGTACACACTCTGGGAAACTTATATGGCATTTGGCAACATTAATTGGATTATGCTGTAAATTATTCCCAGCATTAAAGCCTTTAGGTTTTACTACTACTCATTAGTCAGGTTTATTTTTGTATTCCAGTGAGGCCCACAATGTGGTTATCTTCTTGACTTTGACGTGTAGGAGAGTTTCAGCACAAGGTATAAGTACAACAGCAGCTTCCAATCTTTTTCATGGCTGTTAAGATGTTAAGGACACACCACAGATCGGTTCACCCCACAGCTATAGAAAAGCAGATCTGAGTGATATGATTAGTCTGTAGATGTCTTTTTTTCAGTTTCATCTGATGTGAATCACCCGATTATGGTAGAGAATATTTCAACATTTGGCTTTTTACTCATCAATATACTGCAAGTGGTGTCTCCTCATTCCCTTTCTTGTGCTGAAGCCCAGCCTTGAAGCTCAGGTTTAACTGATGTAGGCATTCTGTTTCTAATGACTACAGCTACTTTCATATGCATATGAAAAGTGGGAGGAAGAAAGTGTAGCAGAAGGCTGAAGCAGCTGGCTGCTCCTTTAAGTGAAGAACAAAGGAGTTCCTCTAAAGCCAGCTGCTTTGGCCTTCCTCCACAAGAAAGCTATGAAACCATGTAAGTACACAAGGATATTATTCCAGAGGTTGGTATTTAGAGAACTAGTACTTTCAATCAATTATGATATCCGAATTGTTAAAACCCCCACCCAAACAAACAAACAAACAACCCCAAAGTGTTATGTTTTTAATTTTTTAAAAAGCAGTGCTCATTTATTTTTTATTTCTATTTCTATTCCTTAAAAGAAACTCAACATTAGTCCTTCTTATGTTCACTAGTTTTGTAATATTCAACAAATCTGAAAGCAGCACATGCAATATATAATATTTATAGGCAGAACCAGACAGGTTTTATAGTTTCAAGTTTTATTTTGAATATTTCTTTATCAAATGTTAGCTTCTGCTGAGATCTAAATTCTGTCTTCTGCTTGGAGAAAAGCTGTATACTTAGTGAGTGGTAGACTCACAATCTCTTTTTTTTTTGTGCTACCTGCATATTAATGCAGACATTGCTTTTGTTCCAAGGCTCATTCGAGAATTTGAGACAAGTTCCTGGGAGCTGCAATCTCCTCCATTGTTTGCTTCTCTACATGCCATTTTCCTGGTGCCACCTAGAAAGGTTTGTTCCAGCCTGTAAGAGTGCACAAAGCTCCCAGCCTAATGACTGAAATAGAAATTCCAACAATTATGAAATAACCCTTCAGAATAATTTAATGTTATTATTATCTAACATGTACAGTCCACTAAGACTTGATGAGATGGCAGAAGAAAAATAAGAAAAAAATTCTATAAGAGAAAAACATTACAAATTATAACATAGACTGTTTACCAAGTGAGGGTAACTGAATTAAATTACTAAAAAAATGCATAGGGTCTCAAAATAAGACAGTAGAAATAACTTACTAAGAGGGAAAAAAGTACTCACAATGAAATGTGAAGGTTATGTGGTCCTTCTAGGCCATCAGAAAGATTAGCTAACATGTCACACTACCACTAAGAAGTTTTGTTAAAAGTGATGAAGAAAATTGATGATGATCTGAGAGATTTTAGAAAATAAATGCAGCATGAAAATTTAAAACCAGAAGTTGCTTGATTACTGTGCTTTATATGTGGCTCAAAAACAAACGAGTAAATGTGCATAGACACATTGCACATTCAGTTTCATATTGAAAAAGGCATGAACAGCAAGTTGTGATTTATTTTTTTTTTAAGTATTTTACAGTGAAGCACCATTTTATTGTTCTTTTTCATTCAAGACTCCATTACAAAAATCCTATATTCTATTTCTGTGTTTGACTTTTGGGGTGAGACTCTGTACTGTACTTCTTAGGGCAGCTTCATAAAAATAACAGCCTAGACCTTTTCCTGCCCTTCAAAGGGAATGGCAATGAAGTGATTTCAAGCTTTTTACTGCCTTCCTGTTTCTGAGCAAAAAGTTAAAATTTCCGATATAAATAGACTCAAAACCCTCTGATTTGGATCACTCCTGTTTCTGAGATAGGCAACAGTATGTATTTGACAAGTTAAATGTAAAATTTAACAAACACAATTAAGAAAATAAATATTGTACTCAGTTGTCAACTGCTATGGACAATATGTCTGTGACAATGGCTTATCAACCTCTTAGAGCAACTTTTTCAAAAAAAGATTTGGTCTCATAACTGGCATCATAATAATTCTCAGAATAACTTCTCCTGTGGCTCATGTAACAAATAGATGCAATCAAAGACATGCATCTCTGCAATAAGACACTCTGTACAAGCCATGTCAAAAACCAGAAAAAATAAGTGCACTTTCTATAGCCTTATTTTAAAATTAAAAGTCAATGCAGAACACCTGTGAGATGAAGCTGTGTATCCACTGGGTACCAAAATGATCATGTCCCACACAATTTCATCTGAAGCAGTAGACAGGAGCTACTCATCTGTAGCCAAGATGTGTGAAACAAATGTTGACTTTCTTAAAATGTTAATAGTAAACTCTTCAATTTCAAGAAAGGGCAAATTTAATCTCCGACTTATTCCCAGATCTGGCAAGAACTTCTTGTTCAAAATTTAAGTAACTACATCTCTGAGTTCCTACTTCTATCTATAAACAAATAAAAAAATATTTTTCCACCTTTGTAAACTTGCTTTTGATTTACAAATGGCAAGAGACAAATGTTTATTATAATGTAAATAGGTTTGGTATGGTGAAGCAATGTATTGATTAGAACTCTGACATTTGTAATACTGTTATCTTTATCTAAAAAAACCTACTATTGCATGCATATTTTAAAAATGTGAACTTATATGTAAAATATAGAATTTAGACAATAGGAATAAAATAGGATGTATATATAATCCTAAAAGTTCAATATCAGTAGAGTATAATACGTTTACATGCCATGATTTCTCTAAAAATCAAGTTGTTTATTATTATTTTAGTGTCCATAAGTTTCACACAAACTCACTAGAAGTCTTCAAAGAGATTTCAATGATATTTCAAGTTATTTTTTTACTTGAATGAGGACTGCTAAAAATGGAACTCCTTGTTCTTACCTTAACAACACATGTAACTTCAATTTCTCATTGAATGCTTCAGTAGGCAAAAGAGAAAAAAACAATGAGTTTTCCCTTTTTCAGGTATCTCAAGCACACATTTTAAAGCTCAAAATCTGACTATATAAATTTACACATCTTTGAGACTGGAAGAACTAAAGAGAGTTTATAACATAACACATAACAACATAACACAACATAACACAACATACAGTATAGTTAGGGCAATTATTAGAAAACAGTGAAATATTCTTATAATTAAAACCAAAACTTTAATTAAGATAATGACATTAATCTGTAGTGTAGTATTTCCTCAATTTTGGTACTCAGACATCCAAACCCTTCAGTTAGTGCTTAATTTTAAGCATGAATAGATCTCAGTACATCAGCTGTGGTTTCAGCGCTTACAGGATTTCTTTTGAGTGACTTTATCTCATGTCACTGTGAAGAAAGTTTCAGGACTTTGCCTACACAGCTCAAGACTTTTACAATAAGGGCTACTGAAAAGAGCCGATGTCATATCTGATTCTTTGGGGGAGGTCAGTGTCCTAGCAACAGCTAAGAAAACACCATTCAGTGGAAGAGATTACATGGGTAAGAGCATCCTAGTGTAGATTTACATTCTGTAATTTCAGTGTCCCTGAACAGTGAAGACAAACAAAATTAGACAAACAAGGATCTAGCACTCACTTCCTTGAGTCTGTGTGGCTGTGACTCTAGACACAGTAAGTGCTGGGGCTTGCTTCTGGATCAGAGCTGTGGCCTGCACCTTTGAGAGTCAGTGTGCAGAACTCATTCCCAAACTGTCAGGAAATGAAGAAAAGTTGCTTCATGGGCAACTCCCTGGGCCAGCAGGCCCATGGCACAGATGGCCTTGGCAGCTGCATGCATTATATCATTTCTTTCCTGTTTGCCCTGTGAGCCTCCGTGTCAACTCTGAGACACAGTGCCACTCCAGTTGTGTGACTCACCTCTCTGAGAAACATCCCATGTCAGTGGTTCCTAGTGAGGTTTGCAGATAAATACAGGAGGCCATTTCTCACTGTTTTCACCAACTAGTGGAGTGGGAGCACATGCCTTTTGTAAATATTGAGCTTTTAGGATCCTTTATGTGACTGTACTCTTTTCCTAGTACACATTGCATCCAGGTAAGAAGGCCCTTCTTGAATGTTGCATTCTCTGGACGGTGAATTTATCTGTGACTGGTCATGGACTGAGCAGAGCTTCATTAGGAGTACCTTGAGCCCAGTGAGGCTATCTCAGTAGTTAATCACTCTTAATTACCCTTAATTTCTTTGCATTGCTCCTGGAAGAAGCCACAGAAGGAGACAAGGCTATGGTAGCTTTTGTGACTGTTAGAAGAGGATGCTGTGAGCTGTGCTAGGGAAGGACAGGGACCCCCGAGGAAGACATGAAGGGTACAGTGAACAGCAGAAAAATTATCCAGATGAAATGAGAAATTGGGACAGGTCTCTTATCTCAATGCTTTGAAGATATTTAAATATCTTTTAAGGGACTTAAGCTTCCCTTTTTTATATTTAAATATATTTAAAGGTATTTACCTGTTCTATAATGCTAGCCCTAAGAACAGTGTTTTAGAGAAATAAGGTGTTGGCACTTTTTGAATACATGAGCTAATAAAAGTGCCAGTTTCCACAAATATACACATATTCCTGAGATTTCAATGCAATACACTTATAACACAGACAGCCTTATGTGGTATGCAGACGAGTTCTTTTTAATACAGTGTCATAGAATGGTTTGGGCCGGAAGGGACCTCTAAAGATCATCTAGTCCGACCTCCCTGAAGCAAGCAGGGACATGCTCAACTAGATCAGGTTACTCAGATCCTCATAGAGCCTCACTTTGACCATCTCCAGGGATGGGGCTTCAACTACCTCCCTGGGCAACCTGTTCCAGTGTTCCACCACCCTTATGGTAAAGAACTTGTTTCTAACATCCAACCTAAATCTACTTTTCTCATTTAAAACCATTGTCCCTTTTCCTGTCACTACAGGCCTTTGTAAACAGTCTCTTTCCCGCCTTCTTGTAGGCCCCCTTCAGGAACTGGAAGGTCACTATTAGGCCTCCCTGGAGCCTTATCTTCTCCAGGATGAACAACCTCAGCTCCCTCAGCCTGTCCTCGTAGGAGAGGTGTTCCAGCCCTCTGATCATTGTGGTGGCCCTCCGCTGGACCTGCTCCATCAGGTCCATGTCCTTCCTGTACTGAGGGCTCCAGAACTGGACGCAGTACTCCAGGTGAGGTCTCACCAGAGCAAAGTAAAGTGGCAGAATCACCTCTCTCAATATGCATTAATGTGGGCAACATTTGCCAAAAGAGAAAGCAATAATAAGTAATATATTACTTATGATCACTACTGGTGAATGACATTCTGTCCTTTTATGTAAGTGTGTCATATAGTCATTATTCTGGCAAAATTCCTCTTTCAAAACAATAAGTTTCTTACATAAAGAAGGGGAAAGCACACTTCCTATAGGTGTAATTGCTTTATATAACTTGTTACTAATTAAATATTTACCATGTTCTCTGAAAGCTCATTTCATTGTAACTTTGAAAAATAAAAGCCACAACCAGTTATTCTGGTTGAAGAAGTTTGTTTCCTGGTGAATAAAATTAAATTGTGCCAATAAATTTGACACTGCCATTTGCTAGTGAATGAGAACCATGTAGTCAACTGTAACAGAACAGGTAAATACTGCCTTTTTGCTCTGGAAAAGGATTTTTTTATCAGAGGCCAATAATGGAGGGAGCAACACTAAATTAGTTGATGAAATATATGAATAATGATAATATACAACCAGAAATCTGTACCAGTCCAGTTTAGCCTTCTGAGGTTTATTTATTTAAGTTTATTAGTGGAAGCTTGTGCTGCTACAGAGCTGAAGCATCCCTGAAAATGTGCCAGAATTACAAGTGAGAGAAATGAAACTCAAAGTGAATTTCTAAGATGAAGAATTCACCATCTTCTTTTCAAGTTTTTAGGAAGGTGACTCTACAACTGTATTAAAAATTCTTGTGGCCACAACAGACTAAGACCAGCGCATACAAGACAGACCATATATCTCCTATGAAATGCCCTTTTCCTCCATAGCAGGGCAGCCACCTCCAGCCTCTGTCCTTGGCCCAGGGACATCCCCACAGTTTGATGGCAGAGACTACTGATTCTCACTGCCCAAGCAATATTCTCTGGCAATGTTAGTGTGATATATTCAGAATTATTGGATGTTAGGTACTATTTTCAAATCACCTGAGGTTGAAAAATAGAGATAAATCATTAAAGCCTTCACCATTTTAATGTATCTGAAGGTTTATAAGCACTGAGATTTTTCAAAATTACTTGTCATTGCAGCTTCCTAATAAATTGGAGATTTTCTTTGACCTTTAGTATGCAGAACACCCCACATCAGCACTTTTACCATCATAATATAAAAGGTCTCCTTTTGTTGGTTTGTTTTTTGTTTTTTTTTTTTTTCATACCTAGGAGAAAAGAGTCAATGCAGGCAAAACTGTGTAAAGCAGTAGGGAGACAGCATTCAGGAAAAGGAAAGGTGATAGTCTTCATACATAAAGTATGCAAAAACTGGCCTAACTTGTTTTGTTGGGGTACACTTGTATGAAGAGCTAAGGAGTCACTGTTTTCCAGCAACAGAAGCTTACATACAGGGACATAAGCTTTATCCTGGTGCAAATGCAAAAGCCTCAGCCCCAGACCCTGACTGAAGGTTGTGAGGATTTGGTCTGCTGCTGGTAATTTTAGCCAGAAATATGCCAGCAGCCTTCATAGACTTGTGAGGCCTTATTGATATTCCCATTCTTTTTTTCTGGATATCTTAAAATTTGATAACAAATGTAGTTAGGACCCATTCATATGGACATTGCCCAGTATATCCCTTCTCTTACTCCTGGCACAAGAGTCAAGAAATAAATAACATGGCATTTACTCTTTTAGGCCTGAGACTGTTTCCTGTTTAACATGTTTTATCCTTTCTTACATGTTTTGTGACAAATGTAAATCATTAATGGGATAAGGCAATTCTCATTTATGCTGGATCACATTAAGAAGCTTTGTCAGTCAAGTGGTAATTGTAATTATGTTTTACCTTGTAAATGATAACAAAACCCCACAAAGTTCTTAGTAAAAGAAAATTCTAGTATTTGCCATTAGCAATACTCACCTTATAAATAAGTAATAATGTGTATAAAAGCAGAAACCTGCTTAACACCTGCATCTTGGTTTACAGTATTTTTTTTTTTGTTCATACAAGATAAACGCAATTTTGGACAGGGTTCTGTTTCAGCAGACGGGAATAAAGTGAAACAGAATTTTTTGTAATAGCTTGGAGGAAATGTTAAGAAGGTAAAAGCATGAGGAAAAACTTCAGGTAACAATTTAAGTGAGCTGAAAGATTTATTTACTTTATATCCTCTTCATAGTTTTTTAAAATAAGTATGTTGCATTGTTTTATGTTTAGATTGACATGATATGCAACATTTCAAACACTTATGCTAATAGATTAATTCTGAACAGAATTCTACCTGCTGACTTGCAGGATTGAGCATACCACGATCTAACTGAAAAGCAATATTTGATTTAAGAATATAATCATCAGGTATCATGAAAATACCTTTTATTATTATTATTATTATTATTATTATTATTATTTTAATCAGCAGGCTTGGTTTTGACTTAAGACAGGGTGAACTACTAGAATTACCTTAAAGTCATCTTTGTTTATCAGTGGCAGTCTTGTCATGAGACTCAGGAAGCCTGGCTTACTGAGGGTTGATCTCAACGTAACACTAGCAGCATGTTCTCATGAGAGTAGGTTTTAGCTGCTGAAATGAGCAGTTTGTGCTGTATGCCATCGATCAAAGTTGATTCTTCATGTATTTTATGTCAAGCCCACTGATTCTGGCACAAAATCTGTACTTTGGCACTGTCCGTTTGGCTTTCTTTATTCCCAGATACTTGGATTTTGTATAGAGGGGAAACAGTCTGCAATTTTCATAAAATTTGTCATAAGACCAAGAAGCTCTTTACTCTGCAGATCTGAGATACAGTGTTTAACTTTCTACACCTTGTTTGTACTAAGTCGCAAAGCATCACAGCTTCATTCTGCTTAAAATATTATTCTCTTTAGTTTTGAGTTCATTTATTATCTTCTATAGTTACAGGAAAAATGATGGTCAGTAAAGTTCCTTCTAGAATGAAAAAAAAAAAGTATCAGAATCTATGTATTCTTTTTTAAAAGTGGTATGTGATATATGATAATGGTACTTGTCTCATAGTGCTGCTGAACAGCCTTAGCACATGAGCTGCTTGTTAAATGCCACAGTTGTATTAGTCTGCTAGTTTCTGGGCAAATCCATACAAGATTCAGCAGTCATCCAGATGAATTGTTATAATCTGTCTTTGCATTTGTAGGGTGTCATAGAGGATATGAAAGAAATAAAACATGGCTTGCAGGAGTGTGTGCAAATTCCCTGCTTCCACTAATAGGATGAATTAAGAAATGACAAAATAATAAAGAAAAATATCTATAATGATTCACATTACTTTCAAGTTGACTGAATTTTTCAGAGCATAAAGGTTGCTGTAGTTATTAATGAGTTTCCAGAAACCCAGTGGTTGGAAAGCAGGTTAACTAAATTTCTCTGCTGAACTACAACAGTTAGAGTAAGGGGGCACTGGCAGATGTGATATTTTGAGATTGGGCCTCTCTATCTCAGAAATGCTGAGTGTAGACAGAGCTCCTAGGAAACTCCAAACTCCATGTTGGACATGCAATATTTTGCTGTTGTTGTTTTTTCACAGCCTTCTTGGGATGAAATTCTAGTAACCTGTCAAGAACAGACTGCTACATCTGAGCTACATCTGAGCTGACTTCAAGCTAGTCATGTAGGTACTATGCTATCCAATAGTCAGAGATGTAACAAAAGAGACCATCACTTCATCACTTTTAGCAGCTGAAGTTGAACAGAGGCTGTTTAAGCAGTTAGTCAATAAGGTAGAAATAAGCTTTGCTTTCAAAAATCAATATGTCAGCTTCATGTGATTTTTAAGGGCTTTGTCTTTCAAGGGCAGATCTAACCTCCTAAGCTTCACTATATAAGTAGAAGATGGGGTACTGTGAACAATGTCTTCATGACTGAGGAGTTGAACCCTTGCTTAGCATCCTACAGAAGAATATATTTAACTGTGATAGCAACCTGAGGAGAAGGAGGTTGTGTTGGGGACCAGTGGATGCTGGCTATTTAGGGAAAGAAGTTTTATACCCTAAGAACACGTTCAGAGAACCTCAAAGAAGAATAAATAAATAAAGTCTGTATAAATAACAAAATCTTGAACTGAAAAGAAAATAAAAATCAGAACTCATAATTCAATGTCTGAAGGTCCTGGGGGCAAACCAAGAGTGACCCAGTTACAGAGTTAGTGTGCCAGGGCAAAAGCAGCACTGATACAGCATAGCACTGATCCAACAGTTCTTGTGGGAAAACCACTGAAACCAACCAACAAACAAACAAAACCCCAGCCTTCTCTTCCCTGGGATCACTGGAGTCAGTTTGTTCCTTCAAAAATACTCCTTCTTTTAAGAGTATTTGATGAATGAAGTTAAGCCTGTGTGCTCCTTCAGCTCCTGTCAGGATCATGCTGTGCTATGTGCAAACAGAGTAAGAGACAGTCACTGCCTTTAGGGGTTTGCCTACCCTTTGAACGTGAAATGTGATGATTTGGGTTAGCAAACAAATAAAAAGAACAGAAGAAATAGCGAGGGAAACACTGGAGAGCTGTTCGTCAGCAAGTCATATGATGAAACTGGTTAATGTCTACTGCAGCTTTACCTCTTTCCTAGAATTGCAAAATTAGAAGGGACCATGATGGACACCTAGATTGTCTTCTCTCTTCACAAAAACCATTTCTCTCTGTTCCTGCAGTAAAAGGAATTACTCACTCTTGTATCAATCACTGTTGCAGTTGTTAACCCCAAGACTTGGATTAATTACCTTATTCAACCCTTCCTCAGAGGCTTTCTGGGAAAATAACTTTTTAGACTTAGTGTTTGAATTTAAGCACTTGTCTTAAATAAAGAGAAGGTTTAAAAACTCCTCCAAGGTGATGCATAACACTGAAAGCATTTATTTCCCTAAGCTCTTGTAGTACTGCTTCTGCCCAGTGCTCACCAGACACAGAGTGGTGTCAAGCATCTCTATTGCTCTGGAGCTCTGCACATTCCAAAACTGTGGTACCTCTCTGCACAAAGTGAAAAGTTCCTTCAATAAAAATATCTTTCAAGAAAGTGAAACCTCTAACTTCATTTTTAGTAAAGTAGGCTTCCATTGTTAGAGCATGCAAGAGATAGTCTAAGAGTCTGCAACCTCATCCTTTCAAGGACATCCAGTGGATCTGCTTCAGTGGAGATGTCCCTAGCTGGGCACATGCTGAGATGGAAAGTGGGGAACTTCCTTTCTTTTTTGTTGAAGTTTCAATTTGTGTGCAGTATTTAAGGAGTCACTGAGTCAGAAGGAGAAAGCTAGGGAGAGAGCAACACTACATCCTAATGGTCATGCCCCACAGGGGGTGCATGAGAGGTTCTTGCTCCATTTTTTTACCTTAAAAACTAAAAGAGGATAGTAATACATAGGAACCATGTAAAAAGGGATGGAAATTCTGCTCTTACCCACTCCACAGAGCTGTTAAAGGTCTCTGTTCAAACTCTCTCTACTTCTTCAGGTCTTAAATCTGAAAGTATGCCATTTTAATATGAAGACATCAATGCTAAAATTGGAGAAATACTCTCATTACTCAACTGTCTTAACAGTCTGGTACTGAGTCAGTTGGTCCTGAGAAATGTCTAGGCCTGAATATAATTTTCTAGCCATGTATTCCATATCTTGGTGGAGGTCTCTAATTATTTACTAGCTTTAAAGAAGAGGCATGGATACATACTCTTCCACTTTTAAAAGAAAGATGATCCTCCTTGCTTGCACCAGGCCATTGGCCTTTATTTGTATTATCAGGAAAGGAGTATTTCTCCACCTTACTGAAATGTTTCTCAAATATATATTTTAAATAAATGTGAGGTGCTTTGACACCATGACAATAAGCCTACATGAATGTTTCCCATAAAATGATGGTACTATTGAACCCTGACAAAACCCAACATCTCTTGGAAGGATATCTATCAACCTGAGAGTTGAGATGATTCTATTATTTCCCTGGCTAATCTTAGATTAGATCATATTTACTACATAAGTATTGTACAACAATTACAAATTAAAATTTCCTTTAAACCAGTACAGGGTGTGGATATATGTGCTACTGTCTAGCTGCTGTCTTTATAAAGAAATCTGAAGACAATGAGAGAATTGCTCCTTCTTTGTGTTATTT
This sequence comes from Ceryle rudis, assembly GCA_033439905.1. Taxonomy (NCBI): domain Eukaryota; kingdom Metazoa; phylum Chordata; class Aves; order Coraciiformes; family Cerylidae; genus Ceryle; species Ceryle rudis. The sequence continues at coordinate 202,502 of JAAGNO010028363.1, read as the reverse complement.
TCCCCAGACGGAAAGAACAGGAGGCAAGTACGGAGCTGATACAACATAAGAGGAAATCAGCAGGATATTATCTGGGAGAGAGCTGAGTGCCTGAAATTAATTTCCCTTCTTGCTCTGGATCAGCCCAAATCTGTTGATAACAGTGCACATGTTTTCCTCAGACATTTGAAAAAAATACTGGGGGAAGAGTTTGAGCTGTAGTAAATGCAGGATAGGTAAGATGAACTTAGCACTAATTTTATGGCTGTTTGCTTTGCATTTATGCCTGGTATTCATAGAATTTAAGGCCGGAGGATGTCATCAAATTCATGTTTGGGGCCTTTTGTCCTGTGTGCACTACTGGATTTTTCCCAATTTTCTTGCTTCAAACCTGCAGCTACTCAGATGAAAAGACACAGCCTGACTGCCATGGTAGGTGCACTGCTTTGCTATTTCCAAAGCAGAATCCTGCCACTTGATGTCTTAGTCCAGCAGAATGGAGTGCCAAATCTCTTACTGGCTTTGCTCTGTATTACTGTATTTTATGTCATAATAATTTCCTGCCATCATCTCAGGTAAGAGCGAACATGACTCTTTTCCTTTCAAAGAAACCTATTTTCAGACTGATAGGGTCCAGGGAACTTTTCCCTCACATACCTACAGATGAGCAGACAGCCTTTCCAAACTGCAGAGTCACAGCAGCAGGCAAGTGTAACACGGTATGATGGAAATCAGCATCTGAAAGGCAGTGTCTGTAGGCTATCCTCAGAGGTGCAGTAGTATTTGCTCCAGCAATGTCATCCCTAGCTGTACAGAAGCCTGCTTTAGCCTCTGCTTCCAAATGGTTTTAAGATGTTGCCACATGTCAAGCATATAACAGCTAATGAGTTGCTATAAGCACCACATGCTAAACACATTCAGCTCTGACAGATAGGGCAATAAACACTATGATTTGTAAGGGAGACTGATGCTGCTGCCTCCCAGTCCTTGCAGCCCTCATTATCCAAGATATGTTTATGGTAGAAATATTCTACATGCAATTACCAGAAAAAAAGCATGTCCACAAACTCTTTTTTTTTAAACTTTACTACATTTTTTTTATATTACAGAATTGTGAAGATAAGGTGATATTTAGAGGAATTTGCCATAGAAATCTGAATAGCCTCTTAAAGATACAGAAAGGAACTTTTCCATTATTGTTATGGCTGGGGTGGTCTAAAGAAATTAATGCTCATATTTTCCAGTGAGTGTTAATCCCCAAAGAGCGTAAGGATGCATGGGAAGCAGCTAATGCAATAGGAGATGAGAAGATGAAGGGTAAAGAAGAAAAAAAGGAGAACTGACACCTTGCCAGCAAGTGCTAGCTTTTGTACCCTTTTCATTGAGATTGAATAATTAGATTTTGCTTCCATCTCCGATAAGCCTTCCACCAGCCCTTCTTCCACACAATCTGCTGACTCATTCAAGTCATGAAGTTGCTTTTCAAGGTAAATGTTAACGTGCCCAGTAAAATGTATCCTCTTGACATGCTCACTTTCATAATTAATGTTATTTAAAATTAATTTAATGCATTTGTTAACCAAAGCCACTTCCAACAGAATATTTCAGCATACTTTGGTAGAATAAATCTCAAACATTCGTTTCTTTTCTTTTTTTTTTTTTTTTTATTCCCAAGTAACATATTAGTAACCTGCAAGAACCTCCATTAAAATGAAAATGAACAAATAGTCCTTTTAACATGTTGAAGAACATGCATCTCTGTCTAGAAATCAGACAATCTGGGATCTCATCCTGATTTTATTCTCAGTAATCCTGAGAAGAATGCAGAACAGTCAATGGTTTTGTTCTGGGTTTATGTTTATGTAGCAAAATATAATTCAGATTCATGAGAGGGCCTACAGGAAAGCTGGAGAGGTACTTTTTTATAAGGGCATTGGTGATAGGACAACAGAAAATAGATTTAAACTAGAGCAGGGTAGATTTAAATTAAACATTAGGGACAAGTTCTTTACTATGAGGATGGGGAAACACTGGAATAAATTGCCCAGAGAAGTTGTGGATGCCTCATCTCTGGAAGTGTTTAACATCAGGTTGGATGAGGCTGTGACCTGTGGAGCAGGCACCGGGGAAGTCCCAGACTAGGCCCTGCAGCAGACGGGAGCTGTGTTCAGGATCTGGATTCTAGTACTGGATGCACAAACACACAGATTGAGATTGGAGGCAGAACAAAGTCCTCCTTGGATGCTCTGGGGAAGGAACTGAAAGAGGACCTGAGACAAGATAAGCAAAGCTGGCAAAGTGGTCCAAGAGGGGAGAAGAGTCACAGACCCTCCAGATCCCACTGCTTTATACCAAATATGATGTATATGGGATGGAATACCTCGTTGGTCAGTTTGGGGTCACCTGCCCTGTCCGCTTCTCCCTGTAGGTGCAGCCTCTCACTTTCCTGCATCCCGCAATGTGGTACACAAGTTCCAGCAGTGGCCTTGGTCTGCACACCAACCCTTGATACTGACTCTAAACATTGGGTGTTATCACTGCCAGCAGCAGATAAAGTAAAATCACTGAACAAAATTAGTCCTGTTCCCACTCAGACCAGGACAAGTTCAATACTGGTTTAGTCTATATTTGTATATATTCCATTTTATTATTTTCATTAAAGTTGTTCTAGTTTCCTTTTCTAATCGCTAAGCCTCTCTCTCCCTCAGTCCCTTCCTCTTCCCCTTCGGGGAGGGAGGGGGGGTTAATAGAGAGGATCTGTTATAGGTCTAGGGGACTACCCTGACCCTAAACCTTGACAAGTGGTATGTTGACTTTCTTACATTTCTGCTTGTGTAGGGGGATCAGTCTCTGGCATCTGCAGGAAAGAGAAAGCCTGGATCCAATTTGTTCTGTTCCTAATTAGTTCTGCAAAGTCAATAGAAGCCTTGTATTCTCCTACTGGAAAGGTTCAGGGGCATTTTACCGCAGAGGTGACCTTTTCATGTTATTTCTCATTGCTCTCTCAGTGAAGCTGATATTCCAGTTCTAGCACAGGTTGCTTATTTACAGTGTTACACAACTGGGTTTGTGGGCAGGGTAAGGGTTGAAAGAAAAGAGATGTGCAAAACATAGCCCATGGCAAAATAAGTGAGATACACACTTTTCCTCAATAAATAAGATTAAAAAGAAATCTCTTCTGGGGTGATTTCTGGAAAAAGGTGGGTCACAAAGGACCTCAGCTGCATATTGTATTCAGGAAAGACTGGGAAGAGCACAGAAGGATGGCAGAGGAAAGAGAGGAAGGAGCAGGACAGCGTTGTATTCTCATGACAGATTCTTGGCCTTACAAGGGCTGCAGACATAGTGAATTATCTTTGTGTCTGAGCACGTGCTCTGCTGTCTTTGTGAGCTTAGAAATACATTGTTTCCAGTTCCCATTTCATTATAGGAACCCTGAATCTATCTCCTCAGTTAGTCAGTCATCTCCTCATGCCAGGCGTTTCTGCAGCTGACTCGGGACTCACTACCAGGATCTCTGAGATTACTTTAGTGTGATATTATCACAACTCTTGTGATATCTGTCATTTTTCTTTTAGACACAGATCCTGGCTCCATGCCAGTCTTAACTTCCAGCTAAGAGGAAAATTTCCCTGTAGTTTCACAGAAAGCTTAAAAATGTAATCTTCGTTAACCTTACAGGTTTCAAAACAAGGCAGTAAAGACAACTCTAGTACATGAAGAAAAAATAAGAAGAAAGATAAAATATTTTTAAGGCAATCATTTCTGGATATTTGGTTGGTTGTTTAGATTGCCTTTACTTGTGAGTTTATTTCTTTTAAACTTTTGTTTTTTTGTTTTTTTTTTTTAATCAAAGAGAATTTTGCTTTGGATAGTGCAACTTTGTAACAGTACAGCATAATACATACCACATGTATTTTTTTGTTAGACTATCCAAAACATTTAAAAATAAAAACTTCTCTCATGATGATTTTCTAAAGGGAGGACTGCAACTGTGCTGTAGCATAAATAGCTCTGTTGTCAGAATTGCCAGCAAAATAGAGAACAAAGTCCTGTTGTGCAGTGGTCTCCAACGACCTCATGACTGACATACAGTAATTATCTTGTTAAGAAAAATGCACTTGCACACTGTGCTCAGAAGAAGCTATCAAGCACATCTGCATGAGAAACTTCATGCTTTATGTGAATCGATAGAGATTGCTGGTTTCAGAAATTATGTTGATAAGTCTAATAAAAAATTCACCTCAGCAGGAGGAAAAAGTGCTTCAGTTTACTCTAGGAGAAGGATTTTTTTTCTAGAATTCTGAATTGTTGTTAGTGAGCTGATTTGTGCTTTTATACATTAAAAAAGTGCTCCCTTGAGAAGCCACATGAGGTCATTCACACACAGACACAAAACTGTCCATCTTTCCTGTCCTCCATGACCTGGAACAGTTAAATAATTGGCCTTTTGTTTTCTGGAAAACATCTGTAACCATGTCTCCTGGTAGATATTTCTAACCTGAACTATGTTTTCATTAGTTATTGCAGAAATTTTAATCTTCCTCAAACACTTACATGGCTGTGAGGAATTCACCTGTTCTTGTCTAAGAGTCAGCTGTCATGGAATATATCCAAAGGAATATTTATATACCAGCTGCCCAACATTCATTTTTCTTCTGTCATCTTCCTAAAAAATTCAGAAGATGTGATTCCTGGAAAGGCCTAAGCAGTCTACAAGGGATCTTTCCCTTTGTCATGCCTGTTTTAAATACTGTGCTGACATTTCCCTAAATAAATGAGTAAAACTTCATCTGTCAAAGTTAGTTTTTTCAACTGACACTTGGATTATTTTGGATATAGAATGTAAAAAGAACAAGGCTCTGTATCTTTAAGATAAGCTTGTGATTGAGTAATCATTCATTCTTTCTGGGCAAAAAGGGCACTGATTATGAAATTAATGTCATCTTATACAACCCAGTCAAGATCATTGATTTATGCCTTAATAAAGGTTTCTTTGTTGTTTTTAATGTGGGTTTTACTATTCAATGATCAGAGATAGAAATCTGTTCCTCACCAAAAATATCTGTCCCAAAGCCTAACATTTTCTGTGGAAGAAATCTAGCTGGATGCTGAAACTTTGTAAACTTTGGATATGTGGACCTCAAGGTCAGAGCCTGTAAGGATACAAAAAGGATACTGAGCAGGCACAGCTGAGCAACGAGTTACTATTTCCTCAGTATTTGCCGCAGTTCAGCAGTACAGATGGCTGGTAAGATTGGACCACGTATCAGTGAGAGAGTTAAACTCAGGTGCAATTTCAAAATCTTGCCATGTTGGTTTCGGGCAAGAGGAAATGATAACCTGTGGTGCCGTCGGTCACTTGCTTGCATGCACACAGAGGGTAGAAGTTGGTGTCTGATTCTGAGACAACCTGATATAACATTTCATGAAAGAATGTGCTTCTCTTTTTATCTTCTTCCTTGCTGGGTGTGCTATTTTCAGAATAGTCTCAGTCTTTAGTGAAATACCACAACCTACCAGCGCTCAGTGTGTGTTTAAAAGAGAAGACAGACTTTCATTATTTGAATAGGTGATTGTGCTGTTCTGTAACCAAAGCCAATAGAAGTAGCACTCTATTAGGAGAAAGAAAAGTGGCTTTGGAAGACAGAGAGGCAATTATTGGCAGATTTTTAAGAGTTCAGGATTTCCTAAATATATGCATATATATGCACCATTCTTTCCTTTTGGCTGCCCTGGCTGCTTTAAAGTCCCTCCCAGGTGAAAGAATCTAGAGGAGGACAGATATGCAGCACTTTGTATCTGGATCATAAAGAGTCTGCAGACTGCAAGTTGTTAATCTTACCTCATCATTATGCAATTGATCGGAGGAGCCATTTCTTACATTGTAGACAATTCACCATTTCTTATTTTGGTCAAATTTTCTCACAATTATCAAAGCTTGTTTCTAACTTACTAGTAAGTATGACATTTGTGTATGTGACACATAGTTGTATGTATTTGTGTCTAAAAGATGTGTATTTGATGTACATATGTACAGAAATTCCCATTTTGTTATCATCTCAGGGTATTACCTTATTTTGGCTCCGATTTTGGCTTATTTCAGAGGGTAATTTCAAGCCTTTGAGAAAAGGAGTCCTAGGAGTCAGGTCAACTATTGGCCAAAATTCTTGATGTCTGAATATAGCTGTCCCAAAACCTCCACAATCACTCTTGTACATTCCATTAGCATTTCAGCCAAGGTGCAGTTACTCTGTTTTACCATTTAGCTATTTGCAAGGACATTCAATTTCAAAAGTAGTTATACATAAGATTAATGAAACCTCTTTTAACTTTGCCTTTGTTTAAGTGATAAAGTATAAAAGACAGCTCATTTTTGAATATAGAAACTAAACTGAATGCAACACTCCTTGGTTGATCTTTGCTTGCCGGCATTTAGCACTCTGCTGTCTCTTATTCAGTACCTCCAGCAGCTCTCTGCAGTTTGCCACCATCAGGAAAAAAAGTGCTGAAAGTTGAGCCATTCCTGTTATTTTAATGTCCCAGTTTTTCTGTCAGGGCCTGTTTCTGACCACAGATTCCTTTTCCTTGTCATAAACATGTTGTCCTATCTAGAAGCCATCTGTTGCATACATTTTTTATAAAGGGGAAAAGTGTCTGGCCATGGCCAGGCTTCTCTGTGAGTTTCAGTGTAGTATAAAAAGGTCCGAGAAACCACCAAGGGAGACAAGACCCATTCAAGCTTTTGGAGAAAAGCCTGAGATCTAACAGAAAAAGCTTCTAATGTCAGAGAAATCAGAAGTCAGTCCTAGGCGTATTCTCCAGCTCTTCACGTTTTTTTGTATCCTGGTCTGTTGCACCTATACGTTGTTGGTAGCTCAGTGGAGTTCAATGTCTGAAAGCATGGAGTGTTTTCAAAAGATAATTTCTAAGATAAAGAATAGGTCAGATATGAATCAGGAAAAAAGAATAAAAGGCATCATCTTTTAGCAAAAAGCTTTATATTTTATTTGCAATCTGTATTACAAATATTTACTTTGGAAAGTACATTCAGGAAAGATGAAGAATGGTGATTCCTGAGCAGACTCCTGGTGTCTGTTGACTTGCCTTCAACTAACTGAGGCCCAGTGCTATGAATGTATTTTCATATATATAAGTAGAGATGTATATAGATGATCCAATATATGTTATAAATAAGGTCTAACAAAATTATACTTGCTTTTAAAAGGATCTAAAAAGGGCTTATCTTAAGTTCTGTCTCCTCTTTTAGAGGAAAACTGCTTGATTTGTGGTACAGAACTCAGAAGTACAACAGAACCTGGCTGCATCAGTTCCTCAGGAACTTATGGTCATAACCAGTAAAAGATTTAAGTCATGTCTACACTAGCAAAAAGAATGATCTAACAGGAGAGGGTCTGTAGATTAAAACAGAGGGTATAAGGACCTTTGCACTACAGTGACTTTCCTCCAGCCAAATTTAATTTGACCCCATGAGCTGATTGCCAATTAGCAGCTAAAATTTATTAAGTGTGCATCTTCCAGTTCAGTTTTCCCTAAAGGGAACAGAGTTCACGTCTCCCGAGACTTCTCTGCCATGTAAACCAAGATACAGTGAGTGAGAAAAATTGCAAAGTTCACTTGGAAAGCATTTTCCTGAGCCAAACTAAAGCAATTACATGGATGCACTCAAATACCTATGCTTGAGTTCAAGCCTTGGGCCTCTAGAAGGCTATACATAACTCTGCTTTGCATGTCTAGGGATCTCAGAAGATCATCTGATCTGCTTTCTTCCCCTAATGTGGGGATAACTGCATTTTTTGCTAGTTATTTCCATCTTGCTTATAAAGACCTCCAAGAATGGAGACTCTATCACCTCCCGCATCATCTATTCTAGTTTGTTGCCTCTTAGATATTGCTTCGCTTTACAAACCTTCCTAATAAAGATTAATCTGAATCTTCCTTCATGCCATTAAATCCACAGCTTCCCATAGCATCCACCATGGACACAAAGATAGTTCTGTTCTTTTTTTGCAATGATCTTCAGTAACCTTGAAGACTATACATTAGCTGGATGGAATATTATTTGTATATAGGCATATATATATGCATGTGCATACATATTTATCTAGATAAAGCTCAAACAAGCAACATAAAATCTGTGAACATTCCCTTCCATCCAGTAAACAAGAAAAGATGTGGAAAAAGAGAATTATTTTTTCTCCTGATAAAATAAATAACGATTAATTATATCTCTTGATAAAATAATTGTATCTTCTAAAATGTAGTTATGTATCAATCATCAACAAGGTTCTATGACTCCTTACAGTGCTCATGAGAAACTGGTCTTAATTTTTGGTACCAAAAAGTTTGGGTGTTGTTTTTTGCTGTTTTGGGTTTTTTTTTTTAACTGATCTAGCCCTCATCAGACATGATGGAAGAGTACCAACCTAATTAACCCTTTTTCCAAGTTTCTCCATACCAGTGTTAGGACTGGATTTCTGAACATCATGAGCTTTCTATTACTCAGAAAATCGCACCTCCAGCAATTCAGACTGTTTCAGACAGATATACTCTGTGGCTTACACATTATTCTGGTTTATAGGAATGTAAATCTTGGCATCCTTTGTGTGTATCAGTGGTCGATACAAAGCCTGAAGATGCTGCCGTGATCCATGGGAATAAATGAGCAGAGAACTCAGTGCTTACACTACAACCCTTTGGTTCCTTTAATTCTTCCAGATGAAACCAAAAGGGGTTTGATGTTGTTTTTAATACTTTACCCTGTGGTACCCCTTCACTCTGTGTTAACATTATTTTTAATTTAGTACAAGATGATTCAATAGGACAGTCTATTATTGACCAGATTTAGTATTCTATATTGTTCCTCTAATGGGTCTTAATGGAATTAATTTATTTGTTCTGTTTTCTGCCAGGAAATGAAGACAAGGGATGAAAAATATTCTATTTGAATTCTGACTAATTAAAGGAAAATAGTTTAGCAATAGTTCAATTTTTTTCATCAGTTATTGCAGGGCAAGGAGGAAAAGGAAATCCAAAAACATCTAGCATAAGGAAACTGTATTCAAGGATTTAGTTTCATCTGTAAACCCCATATTTTCCTATGCTGCTATATGTCATTAGCCCAACTGACTTGATGTTTATTTAACTGAGTTTCAGACAATGTCATGAACTGTGTATTACTCAAAACTAATATGAATTTTGTTTAACATCATGCCTTACACAGTTAAGTCACTTCACAGATGGCTAAATAACTGGCTAAACCTGCATTATATTTCAGTGCCAAGTGATAACATTAATAAGAGGAAACCCAGTAAGTTTGCAGCTGATAATAATTATGGCAGCTAGGAGACCAAGTGTTTCCTTATAACATTGCTGTTACAAATCTAATACTCTTCTAACCTCCCACATGGAATTAAAGAGATTGGCATGAGAGACTGGTGTTTTGTGGTGCTGTATTATACCGTAAATTTTAAATTCCTGGTAGTAAGAGATCAATTATGGTAGAAAGGCAAATCCAAGTTTAAAAAAACCCAACAAACAACCTAAACTGATAGTGATCCCATGTTTGAACCCAGTTATATCAGACATTAGAATGAGTTTGATGAAATCAACAGAAAGCCTGAAATATTCATAACAACTTCAGATTTCTTGTGCCTTCCTCTGAAAATCCACTGTTTCTTAACATCTCTGCTTTAGTGGAGACAGCTTCAAAGTGTGATTCTTCATTCACTGTCTGTCTGGAATCTCTTACCCATATCATCAGAAAGTTAATTAAAGGAAAGCCAGAAATGTAAGCTGTCTTTTGTTGGCAAAAGGACAATAGGTTTCTGATTTCTTTGTTCTAACATGGGTTACCTGCCACTTTTTTAAACCTCTGACCAGTAAAGACCTCCAAAGGAGGTTGTGATGGATGCAAGATGACATGTGAGTCCCATGTGTAGACTCCTTAATTATATTCTTCCATTACGTATGGACCATGAAAATGGGGCAGATAATCTTGGGCAACTTACTTTTTTCTTTCTCATACTTTAGCTGCCATTGCTTGGAATTCAGCAGCTCAATCTAACATTTACTTAAGGGATCACAAAGATCTCAGAAAAATGTAGTTAACATTTTTTTCTGTCTTGTAAATACTCTGTCTGAATTTGTTTATTTGCAAATTTCACAGGTATCGCAGGGTGTTAGGGGTTGGAAGGGACCTTGGAGATCTTCAAGTCCAATCCCCCTGCCAGAGCAGGATCATATAATCTGGCACAGGTCACAAAGGAACGTATCCAGGCGGGTTTTGAAAACCTCCAGAGAAGGAGACTCCACAACCTCTCTGGGGAGCCCATTCCAGTGCTCTGTGACCCTTACAG
>JAAGNO010028363.1:166543-182013 GCA_033439905.1 Ceryle rudis | reverse complement strand
ATATAGAAAGATATAAGAATAAAAAAAAAAATAGAAATAAAGCCTCAGGTAGAAAGTTGTGAGTGACTGAGTGTTTATTTTTGTTGTTTGATTTTTCAGCCAATTGGACTATTTTCAAGCAGGTGGAAATAAGAAGGTAAAAACTTCTTTTTGTCATTTTTACATTCATTTTATGATTTTTCTATTATCAAGGCATGTACCAGAAAAGCTAAATCTCATGCAAATGGCATAGAAAAGTGAATTTTCAAATGTATCCATTCATAATCTATTTGTGACCTTGCTGTCATAGTAGTGTTGCTTATTGTAAGGTTTAACTTTTCTATTATTTGAAACAAAAAGGAATTATTTACATATTGAGGTGATAATTAGTTGTTTTCTCTGATATTATGGGTTATTTATAAAATGTCCCTTGACAGACAGATACATGCAATAATAATAGTTACTTGTCTCAGTAGTCTCACACTGAAAAAAACTCTGATTTTTCTCAAGAGAAAACTAATTTCTCAACCTCATTATATTCTCAACAACTGAACAAAGTTAAAATTACACTATGTGATGAAGATGGAAAATAATTTCCCTCACAGAAGGATCATAAAATTTCTGTATTAACCAAGCAAATACAGAGACTATACAGGTTGGCCTTCTTGTCTGCCTCCTCTGCTGAGCTTCCCGCTTCACTCACTATAAATGCACAACTTTACGATAGATGGAAGTTCTGTCTTTGGTCTGAAAATAGCTTAAAAGAAAAAATATAGTGGATTACTGCCATCACATCACTTATAAGTTTCTGCCATTATATCCTTCGAATGACTTCTGTAAGGAGAGCAGAAATTGCCTTGTCTCAGCATGGTGAGGCAGCAGGCAGGTGTGCTTGGATGTCTATGAGAAGCAAGCTTGCACAGGGCAAGAGGGCCATCCACCTTCAGCCTATACCCAGAAACACAGTGGAGGATGAATTTAGATGCCAGCTGAAGTAGCAGTCTGCTGTTGTTCTGCTTGTGGTGTCCTACCGACATGTACCGGAAAATAACAATGGGGCTCTGCCTCAGTTTGACGGTGGTAAATATGGACGGATAGCTTCTTTTGTTCAGTTAACTCTGTGGTAAAACTAATTGTTTTTAAAGGCAACAGTGCTCTTCCTCTGAGAGAAAATAACTTCTATCAACATATGCAGAAGTTATAATTTCAAGTATGATTGTCTGTGTGAAAGAAAGTAGAGATTGGAGATCTATTAGTAAGGGTGTCCTTTGGATATACTCTTTGTTTTCTTTTTAAACGTGGCAGTTATGTATGAATAATTCTGTGAGATATCCTCAGTACCTGTTACTGTAAGTATTTCTATAATATCAAAACTACTTACTGCAGTAACTGAGGAAATTTTATGGTTTTTTTCCAAATAACTTATTTTTAATCCAAATTATTTTCCATAAGGAAAATAATTCCATGGGAAATAGTTTAAGAGTTAAAAACAGTTTAAGTTTGCAAACAGGGAACTAGAAAATTATAAAATCTACAGTACATTATCTATTAGAATACATTTGTAAGCAGCAGAAGGCTTATATAGAGTAATTTGCTTCATCGGTCTTTAAGACATATCTTATCTCCGACTAAACCTACAACAGCATTCCTGACTTTCATGGGTGTCAGTGGATACCAGTTTACAGCATCATCAAGGGTAATGGAAACATGCAAGTGCAATATATACCCACTCAAACAGCAGTAACAAGACAAGAACATGCAATAATGTGATCAGCAGGAATGAACTGGAAACCTCAACCCCAGAAAGACTGTTATTTGCTGTTGTCAGTCATGAAATGCTGCTCTTTGGCAGGAAAAGGAGCCGGCATAGGGTCATGCTGGGGACACCTGGCATCAGACATCTCACTTCAGCTCCTGTGTCTGCAGCATGAGTGGCCAGCATGGTCACAGGGCTTCCCTGCAGACTTTCATCTAGAAAGCAGTGGTCACTCAGCCACTATAAGTGTGTTACCTTTGATGTATTCTTCTGGGCTAGCAACATGCACACAGAACAAAGGAAGAGTGAAAATACCAAAAAGTTAATTTTTGCACTTAGTTCAGAAAGTGAGTTAGCATCACAACAATCAGGTTTCAATTTTAAAACACAGAAGGCTAATTATGGAGTCCTCCTCACCCACCTCCAGCAACTCTTGCTGCTGTCTGCCCAGGATAGGCAGGCTCTGAAGGATGCAACAACCCTGCACATTTGCAGGACCAGAGCAGCACCTAAAATGCTGGCCCCTTCAAAACTTAGTGAGAGCTTGTTCAAAGAGCTCAAACTCTTTAACTTGCCCATAAAAAGAACATGTCAATAGCCTTTATCCTTCTGCCTCCAGTTCTGTTGGATTAGAAAAAAAAAAAAGGATGCATAATTTGGATCTTGCTTTTGAAACAGCAAAGATAAATAAAGTAAATGTATAGCTTCTTTTAGCAATATACAAGGATTTTCTATACATGGCTATAAACCTAAACTGCAGAATAAAATGAGTTTCCTGTATTGCTACAAATCCCATACTGATAACCGTGAAAAAAATCTTCAGTAATAACCTGGGTTTAAATATGACCAAAGCAAAATATCAGCAAGAGGAAATTGTTTCCAATTTTTATTGCAGCTTTCTTATGAGTAACAAACAAACAAACAAGAAGATTATTTAGTTACCTTTTATTTTCTGTAGCACAATAAATATTTTGAATAGAAATGGATTAAGAATGGATTAGAAAATATGATAAACATATTTTCAAAGCTTTCTTCAGTCATTTCTGTTATAACTGTAAATGCTGGAATTACACTAAAACTTTTAAAATTCCCAGGGTCATTCTTTTTAATGAAAAATTGTTGCCTTTGAGCATGTGAAATTGCAAAAGATACAAATAAAACCAGATTTAATAAATGTTACTGTAGTTGGATTATGATGTTTGCTCAAGTGTACCTGGAAATCTGAGTATAATCTGCAATAATGAAGTTGTAGTAATTTCTAATTCATTTATTAGTGAACAGAATGAACATATTGATCTGAAATTGAAAGCTGTGAACTATAGAGATAGATGTGATATCTAGAATCATTAAGCAAAGTTGGGTATATTCAAGTGGCACTTCAAAATACTTTGTTCTCTAATATCTGAGTATGAAAATTATTAGATAAGAAGACCACTGAAGACCAAAAAATAGTGGATTTTCTTTTCATTCCTGTTACTGTTTATCCTCATGCATGCTTTTCATACTCTTAATTCTCCTTCAGGAAGATAATATTTGAACTACTATCACCTACAGGAATTACACACAAAGATATTTATTGCCAGGTTTGAAATGTGATGTTCAACTACAAAACTGGATAAGGAGCATGTACATAACCATCAACAGTACAACTTATATTTCAGTCAGAGATGCTGCTGGGCTTGTTGCATGAGGTGGCATGAAGTGTAATGACTATACTATGCAGAATATGGAATTTCAGTTTAAAATTTTGTGTTATGTCCTAGATTCAAAATTTAAATAAATTGGCAAATTTCTGAGCTTGATGCTGTGTGGTGAGGATACTTTTGCTATTGTGTTTTGCATCTGATAATGCAGCATATTTTAGTGAGAACTGATAATTATATAGGAGCTAAAAAATACATATAAATATACTTTTAAATTAACTTTCTTACTGACATGGAAACCTAGCTCTTTTTAAGTAAGTGTAACATGGAGTCCTCTATCCCTATGATACTAACTGCAATTCACTTCAGACTTCTGGGCCATGTATATTTACTTCTGTAAGATATAAGCTTAAGTTTGTATTTAAAATATTGAACAACAACTAATAATGTTCAACAGAAGTGGAAATCCTAAACACCAAATGAAGCACACTGGAAACAAAAGTCTTTATTAAAGCATTTCATTAAAACTGGAATAATATTTGAAGCATATAGTGAAAAAAGCAAGAATGCAAACTTGTGACTGTTGCCATAGCTATAAGCAAGTACAATTGTCAATTTGAAGTGAATTCAAAGAGGAAAGAACAAAAGAGTCAAATGTAAAAAGACAGCCCACTTTTAAAATGAAATCAGTGCAAGATATAATACATTTCTTCAGGCAGAAGTCTACCACTGGAGACTTCGGCAGTGAGCTTTGTGAGAAAGGAAAAACTCCCAATTTAATTATCACTTCAGGTGAAATTGTTGAGTCCAGCTGTTACATACAGACACAGAGTGACATAAAACTATGAGATTCTGAATATTGCTGAATGCTGGAGTACTTTGATACTGTGATTTACCAAGCAAAATTGTGTAAGATACTCCATTTTTATAATGCAATTGGAATGTCACAATTAATTATTTTTTTTTAATACCTTCCTGAAGCTATGGCTCAGGGATAGAGGGTAACAAACTAAGTTCCATCATCAGTCTAAATTTCATGACAACAGGCTGCTTTGAGAACTATTCCTATTCCCATATAGTCTCATCAGGGTCAGTTTTTGCCAATACTCACTAGTATTGTCCTGGTTTGGGGTGAGAACAGAGCTGGTTCTGTTCAGTGATTTTACTTTTCAGCTCAATTCTTCTAACTGCACTGTCTGAAGTTAGTAGCCTGTCTTCACAGGCAGTGTCTGCTGCTGGCAGTGATAACACCCAACGTTCAGAGTCAGTATCAAGGATTGGTGTGCAGACGAAGGCCACTGCTGGAACTTGTGCACCACATTGCGTAGTGCAGGAAAGTGAAAGGCCACACCCTCCTGCGGGAGGAGCGGACAGGGCAGGTGACCCCAAACTGACCAACGAGGTATTCCATCCCATATACTGCATATTTGGTATGAAGCAGAAGGATCTGGAGGGTCAGTGGCCGCTCTCTCTCTGGGCGCTTCCAGGCTGTTCTCCCCTCTTAGACTGCTTTGCCAGCTGTGCTTGGCTCGGCTCAGGTCCTCTTCTGGTTCCTTCCTCGGAACATCCAAGGAGGACTCCATTCTGCCTTCAATCCCAATTTGTGTGTTCCTGAATCCAGTACCAGAATCCAGCTCCTGAACATAACTTCTGTCTGCTGCAGAGCCCAGTCTGGGACTCCCCCGGTGTCTGCTCCACAGCATCGGTGGTGACGGTGATGTAATTGCCATCAGGGGGATTGGGTTAAATACTGGTTTTGTACATATTTGTACATACTCTATTTTTTTTATTATTATTTTCATTTTCATTAAAGCTGTTCTAGTTTCCTTTTCTAATCTCTAAGTCTCTCTCCCTTATTGCCTTTCTCTTCCACTTTGGGAAACAGAGGGCGTCCGTTATAGGTCTAAGGGGATGCCCTGACCCTAAACCGTGACAATTAAACAGTCTTTGTCCAAGGACCTATTTTCCTGACATTACTCTAATTCTTTTTTCTATCACCTGTTGCCATGCACTTTAGACCCTCACTTTCTTATATATTCTTACATATGAATAGTGCATAGCTGCACTGAGTTTAACATAGGAAACTCAAATGTTTTATAGTTGGCCAATGGATACTATTTTCTAAAGTAACTGATTATGTTTATAAGATGGATGTGAAACAATGAAAATTAATTTATCTTACATTTAGAAATGCATGTTGAACATAGTGTTTATACAAATGGTCTATTTAAATAAGCTTTCAATTGATAATAAAAATCAATTAGAAACCTTACATAAACAATTTTTTGTGAAATATTTTTAAAAATAATTACTTTTTGAGATAATATTTCTCACAATTTCTCATAGTTTTAACCTGTACTTTTCTCACTCTCCCAGCCGCAGAAACCTATAGTTGAGTTACAAGTTAAGGAACAAGTAACTGAAGGCTGGAAAACATGACAGAGCTTTGACTATTATAACAAAATTATAATGTTAGAATCTCAAATCTTTCAGAGTTAAGTCCAGTAGAGGAAGAAGCATTAGGATGTCCTGGTATGTGTCAAGGGCTTGAGTCCTGTACCTACTAACCAATCTGGAATTGATAGGGTAAGTCATGCATGGCAACTGAAATACTCCTGCTTTCTGAGATCAGAAATAAATATGACATGAAAATTTATGCATGTACTGACGTTAAAAGTAAATACAATAACACTGAAATATATGAAGATTATTTTAAATACTTAACTCTGTCCTCTTTCACTCAGGCATAAATCTCCAGTAATTCAAGAACTCAATGAAAAATTCCAGTTGGACCAACCAACTAAAGAACAAAAATAAATCTATAAGATTTGTGGCTAGAACATAATCTATACATTTTGATATATAGCAAACATTACACTGTGATATCAATTAAAGCACTAATGTTTTTGTACATCAAACTTAGAGGCTATGAATTTAAAAATCTAGGGGAAAATGATTTAATCCTATAAATGCAGAAGTTTATCTCATATTATGAAAGAGTTTCAAATGAAAATTTTCTGAGTACAAGGTCTAATTTGAGTACATAAAGTTAACATTTTGTATTTTACTTCCACTTTCATAGAAGTGTCTTTTTAATGATAACACAGGAGTCCAAACTGGATCACAAAGAATTCAGAATTGCCTAAGAAAATGTTTAAGAAAGGACTTATCTACTCATGATGGTTTGAACAAGGTCAGTGAAGGAGGAAAGACATTTAATTTGCTATTTCCACAAAAATGGGTAGAATTTAACCAAAAAACCCCCAAAACCATCCAACCAACCAAACAAAAACCCAAACAAACCAATCCAAAACCCACCCCCCCCAAAAAAAACCCAATAAACAAACCCAAAGTGAAAAGAATCAGCTCAGTGACATGTTCCTAAATGTGTGAGATTTCCAAACTGATCAAGTGAAAAGCAGCTCACTATGATTACCCAATCTTTAATAATAATGAAATTCATTGCAGTGCAAACTCTCTTTTCAGCTTCATACATCTTAAACTGACAGTAACAATTTTTGAGGCTTAATTGTGGTCATAATTACAGTGAGCAGTAGAATGAAGACATAGTACATCATTTGATGGCAATTCTTTTGTAACAAAGCATAACAGCCTTGCCTGAATAAAAGCCAAAAGCTTTGTTTCTATTGTTCTGTTGCACCTTTACAACTCTAATATTTAACGATATTCCTTTAAAAATTACCTTATTAAAACCTGTATGTGAGTTTCCAGTACAAATTACTTATAATTTTACTGCATTCATGGAATAAGCAGCATGCTTCTGATTGAAAATTAACTGGAGATATGTAAAAAATATGTAGTTATCAACTCTTTTAATGTATCTTGACTATCAATTGACATTTCACTCATACACCAGCTACAGTCTTCTACCATGTACATTTAAGGTGGCTTTTAACTTCTACAAATAATATGACAGTGACTAAACTGTTGAGACATCACTGTAATTCCCAGATATGCAGAAGAGTGACAGCATTTGTGGGTGTGTTTTATCTGTTTTGCTTTTAATTTACCTACATGCATCCAGAAGAGAACATTTACTGCAGGGTTTATAAAAGCCCTTCTTTGCCTATTTCGTGCTTCACTCCTAAGGCGATATATTGGAAAGAAGCACAAAGGGGACAGGAAAATGATAGAGTGATGTCCGTTCTCATCCAAGAAATCCTAAAACAATTTATATTTCTGCTTTAATCATTTGCAGTGCCATAACTTCCCTTTCTCTGAAACATTAATAAAAGAATAAAAGTAGAAGCAGCATAATCCAGACATTTGTCAAGGTTTTGTCAAACAGCTGTAAGTAAAGCTCTCAATTAGTTTTGTGTTAAGTGGTAAAGAAGACTAATGGTATCCTGGGCTACCACCAGGTTCAAGGTCATCCTTCCCTACTTAACACCTCCACTCCTAGAAGACTGTGTCTAGTTCTGGGCTTCCCAGCACAAGAGAGGTATGGAGAGGGTCCAACAAAGAGCCACAGAGATGATCATGGGACTGAAGCACCTCTCATATGATGAAAGGGAGAAGGCTCAGAGGGATCTCATCTGTTGTATACAAACAGCTGAAGGAAGGGTATAAAGAGGACAGAGCCGGGCTCTTCTCAGTGGTGCCCAGTGAGAGAACAAGAGGAATGGGGACAAGCTGGAAGACAGGAGGTTCTGTCTGACTATCAGAAAGCATTTCTTTACTGTGAGGGTGACTGAGAACTGACACAGATTGCCCACAGAGGTTGTGGAGTCTCCATCCTTAGAGATATTTAAAGGTTATCTGGGCATGGTCATGGACAACCAGATCTAGGTGACCCTGCTTGAGCAAAGAGGTTGGAAACTATGAACTTAAGGGTTCCCTTCCAACCTCAATTATTCTGTGATTCTGCAATGATGGTGTCATTGTGTCTAAAGAAGCACAGACTAGCTTGATTGTGGATGTACCAAAATGGTGGATAAGGACTAAGACAGAACATGTGTCTCTTATAACGATTATAGTGAAATACACATAAGTAGACATGTATAGAACTCTGTATAATTTCTACCATGCTCTTCTTAGAACGTCAAAAGCAAAATATATGTGTCTTTATCAGGATTTGTAGGAAATCTGATTTACATTAACTTCTATGAATAAAACATCAGAGGTAGAAATGGAACCTGATGTTTATTAAAGGTGAGCAAGTCCTTCCAGCACATGTAAGATTATAAACATGATAAGTATTTTTCAAGTAGGGAAATGGAGTCCCTGCAGTTTAGAAGTCATGTGCAGGCCAACACTCAGTTTGTACAATAATTTCTGCTAGAGCCTGGAGCACCATGTACACTTCTTCTCACATGAAGATATCAAGAGGATTTGTGAAAGCCATAAGAGAGACATTAGAAAATATTATCCTCTCTATTCCATTAGTCCCTCAATCATTGCTACTCCTCTGGCAGCAGGTTGCATCTATTCCAAATGGAAGATATATTATTAAGACATCTCTTTTTCTGAATTTAACACATTGTACATGCATGCAATTTAGTAAAATAAAAGTAATTTCCTTACTTTTATGAGATCAGACAGCTTATTTTTCCTTTTTAATAAGAACAAAACAACAGCTCTTCATAAAACTAATTGAAGTCTGCATAAAAAAAACCCCTATAACCACCATTCATTACGCAGAAAAAACATACTGATAAGCTACCTATCTACCTAAGTGTTTTCTACAGCACCTGTGAAGCATCTAGGAAAAGTGACCTGAAAAATGAATTTCTGCGAAAAATGTATAATCCTGTTCAGCAAATTATACTGAACATTCATTTTTCTTTCTTAATTTTAGAGGTTAATTTTGGTTTTGCTTTTTAATGTTAAATCCATACTGCTACCTAAGATTTATGAGTTTTATATACAGGAAAGATAATATCTACCTCTTCTGAAAGTGTTTGCAGTCCATCCAGTGAGGCAACAAGTGATTTAAATCAGTATTAGCAACCTCAAAGCAAACTGAAGATTTTCCTTTTCAAGTTTTGTACTACTGTATCAGGAAAGCATTCATCTTCTGTTTGTCGCTGAGGTTTTAACCACCACCTTTGGAGCAGCATTAGAAAAATTTCACTGGCTGCCTATCTTAAAACAGTCATCACCCAAACATCTGGCCAGATATTGGTGACATGGAGAGGCTCTTAAAGGAGCTACAGGTTCTCTTTGCTATGGGACCTGTGACTGGCCACTTTCATGTCACTTAAGTGAGAGCATCTCCCTAGGTCGGGCTCTTCTGATTTATTCATCTTCACTGGAGGCAACCACGTGGTCAGTAATTACTGTAGCATGGGGAAAGTCACTGAGCCACACTGAGCCTGGGGCAGGATCTCTGCTGTTTGCTTTTCCATTCTTGTAGTCAGTTCTCACCTATTTTTAGGTTCTTCCTTAGACTCAGCTTCCGATTAATTGATGACCTGCTGCCCTTCATTTCCTGGAAGCATAACATATCCCAGAAGACAACTCATCATTACAAACCTAAGAGGAAACACTTTAAACTACTTTTTCTATTATAGACTGTCAGCTGACATAGCGTCCTTTTGTTAAACTAGTTGGATCAACTTCAGCTCCAAATACATTATTGTTAGGTTTCTTCTTTTTTTTCCTGTGTTGTAAGAAGTATCAAATAGGAGTATTTTAGTGTAGAAACGTCCTCAGAGTCTTAGGATAGTAAGAATTTATGTTTCCGCACACATTTTCCAGATCTGGTAAATGGAAGATTGCTTGCCCCTTGCTGTGAGAAGCAACCTATACACATTTTAGTACAATAGGCATGTGAAATCTTCTGACCAATTGCTTTGAAATGACAGGTGTGTTGTAAATTAACAGTTAGGTTTTCTTTGCTCTAGCTTTCTTCATCCATACCCTCTGTTCTGTCTCATTCTGTTTTCTTCAGTCTTGTTTTCTTGCCTTTTTGGCTCACATACCTGCAAGCTTTCAGTGACACTAGTGCTTTCTTTCCGAAAGGTAGCTCTCTCTATATGGGCATTTTAATGTCAGTTTTCCTTCAAGTCAATTAGTAACTAGTGTTTGCTGGATGGTATCATTGCTGGTCCTTTAATGAAAGAATGAATCTGTTGATTGATAACCTTGGAAGGTAAAAATAAAACACAGCTCCCTTCAGCCTAACATTTAAGAGGTAAATATGCATATTGATTAAGAAAGATTTGATTCCATGAGAACCTTGATGTAAAGGAGGACTAATTTTGCTTGAATTTGAAGATATGAAATGTTTAACATTGAGTGCTATTTATTTCTTCTGAATTAATTTCTGAATTTCTAAAGATAAGTGTCTAGTTTAAAGCTGTTGTTTAGAAACTGCACAATTATAGGAGAGAGGAAAGTATTTCTAGACTCATCGCTATCTGGGAAATTCAATGTCAAGAGTTGTTCTGCCTCTGTTATTCATGTAGGAAGCATAGATGAGATGACTCATTTGACCTATCTTACCTCAGTTGTAGACCCTTAATGAATACTGCCCAAAGTATATAAACTTTTCAGGTCAAAACTCTCTCTGAAATTAATGGAAGTTTTGGTCAGTTTACTGCAATGAGTTCAACATTTAACCTTTAACCTTTGACTAAATCTAGGTCCAAATATTTAAACTTCAGTCTTGTTTTATAAATATAGTAAAAACAAATGGAAAGTATTAAAGAATAAATCATGCTATGCAATTTTATAACATTTGTACTCTAACTGATCTTTCTAATCCCTAAAAAAAAAAAAATAAAAGAGAGAAGAGGAGGAAGGCTATATGAAAAATAAGGCTAGTCATACTTTCCATTATAGCACAGCTGAGAAGACCTGAATTTTCATCATTTGGAGTCAATTTCCTTCAAAGAACAGACTTCTTTTCTACAAAGACAGAAGGCTAACATATGAAGACAACTTTGAAGAAATCAACTGCGGTAAACCAGCAAAATAGATAATTTGCATTTTCTTATGAAATAATCCTGCAAGTATTAATCACCTGGAGTAATTTGCAAGGCATCCTTATATGCGTGTTTTAGAAAAGAACACTTCTTGACAGCTCTCTGTAACTATGTACACAGAAATAGTTGACCGGAAAACCAAAATCCTAGAATACAGAAACAACAGTGGAAACAATCTGTATCTATGCTATTTTTTCACCCTATTTTTCTTCAAGTTTGCTTTCAACAATTGTCCCTTGAAATTTAATTTTCAGTAGGAATAGTTAGAAATTAATGCAGAACATATCCTGAAAGTATTTGTTACTGATTTTCTTCTATTTTCTGTGGATTATTACTTCTTTCCATCTTGCATATGGTTAGCGGCCAGCAGCATTGCCAGTTTCAGTCTGTCAGGCACTGACAATGAGAAAGATCATTTACAACTTCAGCTGTGGAATGGAAAGCAATATTCAAGAAGATAAGTCCATGCTCAGTTTTGAGGTGCGATATATTTGTCACTTCAAACAACGAGCTGACACAAGTGGAATACATACACATGGAAGCATAATGTTGACTATCTCCTAAGAGAAACAATATCATGCAACATGATGTTAATGTAATAGTGCAAACCTGCTCAGTGGTTTACACTCAGTAGGTAAATCTACCAGATAGGTTTGAAAGAAAGCATATGGAGAATTGTGTCATGTGTGCTTACCAATCATTATACACTATCAGGTAGACTACACATGACAAGTGGAGGAGACTTATTTATATACTTAACCCTAAAAATTAGTGTCATCTCCACCACCATGACCCAATTTCCCACAAGAATCATAATTTACATTTTAGCATGTTTCCTGGTTGACAGGTCACTCTACCAAGAAAACCAGGTCTCTGGCTGGCTTATTTTATCTTTCCAGCAATCAGTGATTTAGAAATTTCCTGACCTTGAATTTGAATTAAATATCATCATAGATTAATAGTCACAGCTGAATCTACCTTCAGTGAATTTAAGCAGTTCTTGTTTTGATCCTACTTAAACTTGTGGTGTCTAAACAATTCCTGTAAAAATAAGCTCTCTTGTGCAGAAAAAAAAAAGGCTTTCCTTTGTCCTTTTGTTTTAGTCTGGTACAAAATCACAACACTCAGTTTAACAAAAACAATAAATAATTTATTTTTTTTTAATCTACATTTTCCATACCATTCACAACTGTAAAATTCATTAGGTCTTCTTTCAGCTGACATTTCTTCCAAGCAAAAGTTTCAAGTGAATTATCTTTAATGTAGATTTCCCACACCATAAGAATGTGGTAATTTTGTTACTCATATCTGTACTTTTTCCTGGTTTACTAGAATGATTCTGCAAAATGTCAGTGGAAAAATGAAGACATGAAGGCCATAAAACTTTATTTAAAAAATAGCAGCCTCCCCAAACAAACAGCATTCACTGAGTCAATTTTCTAGTGCCTGATATTGATACCCTTGAAAAAGCTGTTTAAAGAGAGTATTTCAAATGAAATTTTTCTGACCGTTCCAGTGGCTACTTTTCAAAAAACAAAATTAGCAATAGCACTGACTAATCTTTCACAGAACTCCTCTGAAAAAACTATTGGGTTTTTTTTCTGTTTTCTCAGTGTGCAGTTATCTAGATGAGAAACAAGCTCAACTTTAGTCTTTGCATCAGAAGATATAAGTCAATCACAGGCAAAAACTTCTGACATGCACATTATAGAGCAATAATGGAAAACCATTATGAAACTACTTTAAATGTGAAATAACCATATAGGTATTCATTATGACAATATGCAGACCCATAAAAAATAGAAATAATTTTGCATACATCTTCTTGATTTCTGGAAAAACATAAAAAGTAGAAGAGAAATACAGAAAGAGGGTTTACTAAAATATAAATGCAAAGCACTTAATTATTCTTCTTGAATGTCTATTGCAGCAAAATTAAATTTGAGAAATATTTTTGTCTGATAAACATATACTCTTTTGTGGCTTTAAATTTCACTTTTTACTATAGCAGCAATAAATATAGTTATTGGAATAGATTGCCAGCAAAGAAAAGAACAGAACTTCCAACAAGTTCCCTTTTTTTATGTCCTTTCTTTGTAATTAAAAAGTAATGAACTCACATTCATATTTTTCAGTATTTATAATCTCATGGATGGCAATTTTTCAGGTGTTGAGAAATCAGATGTGCAAAAGTCACTGGTTTTCAAATGAGTCAGCCCTCCTAAAGGGATAATGTTTATAATTGATATGTATGAAGCAAAGTAATGAAATAGAAACCAACACCATTTTGCCTGTTTTTCTAATTTCCTGTAGTCAGTCCTCTGGAACAAGAGCTTCATAGTACCTCAATGTGATATTCTTTTTGTCATTTCCATATTATCAATATGGTATTTTATTTTTCCATCACTAAAGCAAAAAAGCATTTTTCTGTTCTGTTCTGTCTCACTTTAGCTATTAAGACTACTCCACTTCATTTGAATAGGACAATGAGTGAAAGATATGGAAATTTTTCTATCCAGTTTTCCTGCTGAAACACCAAATTCTTAAATATCACTAAAATATTAGTCTCATATTTTCACAGCACTGTTTACTTGACTTTTTTTGGAATAAGGAAGTTCATAAGAAAAATGCTGGTTTATTGAAAGCTAGACATAGCAAGGCCTTATATGATCATTCAGCCTGACTTCTTATCTTAACTTCTGTCCTGGTATTTAACCCTGAAGTTCCACAGAGTCCAGTAACTTGTGATTTGATTCATACAGTCATCCCCTTTGAGTGAACGACCCAGAAGAGTGTAGCTGGAATAAATACCAAAGTCCATACATGAAATGGAATTACCAGTACATAGAACATACCTTTTCTTTGGTGACTTAGAAGACCCATACTTCAATATCTGATGACAAAAACTGGAGATGCTTTAAAAGTTCTATGAATGTCCCATATGTGCTTAGATTTTTGCGCTTTTTATAAAACAGCATTTCCTTGTAAATTCTTGATAGTGACTTTCCAGTACTATGTAATGTTTTTGCCTTTATCAGAAGAAGGTTATATGTATATATCTGTCATTTTAATCCAATATTTTATGTACCTCTCATTAAAACAAATCACAAAGCAAACCACAAAATAAAGCAGTGACAGAAGAATGCATGGTCATTATTAAGAGGTATTTGTAAAGACTGAAGGGCTGAAGAGTTTTACCATTGACTATCAAAATTCTTTATAGATGAACCTCATTTTTAAATAAGATATTTTTAAGAAAATTCTAATTTCTTAACATTCAAATGATATTAAGTCTGCCTAAGCAACCTTGAAAGCTCCTTTTAATGACTTTACATTCATCAGTTCCTGCAATGTGAATGAATAACAGGGTCCTTAGATTCAAGTTAGAAGGATACAGCAGCTTTGATGGGAAAGTTTCCAAAATGGTTTTGCAGTACTTCATAGGAACAACCATATTTAACCATGTAACTTGCTGGTTTGATTAGGTCAGAGGCAAAACTTCCATTTGTTTTTTTCAAATGTTATTGCAATTAATTAGGAAGGAAATTGTTTCACTGTGATATTTGTTTCAGGAATAAAAGTCCCACTGTTTTCAAAGAAGGCAGGATTTAACTCTTTTGAGTTTTGCTTTTAGTTTCTCAATAGAATAAAACAGTAGCTCACAGATGAAAACTAGGAAAATAATCAGAAGTCTGTGAAAAAAATGTCCCAAACCAACATAATTGGTTTTACTGATGCTCAAAACTCAAAATTCAAACAACACTTCCAGGAAATTTGGCCTTTCTTGTGAGATTGTATACCTCCAATTCAAATAAAAGTAGTATGATTTTAAAAATATTCTAAAAGATAGAAATAATCAGCTACAGTGTGAATTTATGCTGCAGGTTCAGCATCATTCCTGCAGAAATCTACATGTTTGTATATATTCACCTCTGAAACAATGAATTCTGCACTCAGTCCTATTCTTGCTTAAGTGGCTTCTTACAAACAAAGAAATGACGGTGGCTGTAGAATTTTGCTAGGTTAGATGCATAGGTATCACAGGTATCACAGGGTGTTAGGGGTCGGAAGGGACCTTGGAGATCTTCAAGTCCAACCCCTCTGCCAGAGCAGGACCATATAATCTAGCACAGGTCACAAAGG
>JAAGNO010028363.1:154564-166443 GCA_033439905.1 Ceryle rudis | reverse complement strand
AGACTGAAGCAAAGAAGGTGTTCAGCAACTCTGCCTTCTCTGCATCCCCAGTTATCAGGGCTGCTGCCTCATTCAGCTGTGGCCCCACACTTTCCCTATGCTTCCTCTTACCACTTCTGTATTTGAAGAAGCCCTTCTTACTCTCTTTTACTTCATTTGCCAGTTTAAGTTCTAAGAGGGCTTTGGCCTTCCTTCTGTCCTTCCTACATGCCCTGACTACCTCTCTATAACTCTCCCAACTTATAAGTCCTCTTTTCGATGAACTGTATACTTCTCTCTTCCTTGAAATCTCCTTCAGGAGCTCCCTGCTCATCCATGCAGGTCTCCTAGCATGCCTTCCCAGTTTATTTCTCAATGGTATACATCTATCCTGGGTTTAAGTGGTGTTTAAAAGTTAACCAACTTTCTTGGGCTCCTTCACCCTCCAGAGTCCTAGCTCATGGCATTCCTGCAAGCAGATCTTTAAAGAGTTCAAAGTTAGCCCTGCAGAAGTCCAGGGTTGTAATCCTACTTACTGCTCTACTTCCCCCTTGTATAATACTAAACTCTACCGTATCGTGATCTCTGTTGCCTAGGCTGTTCCCGACCCTAATGTCCCCAACCAGTCCTTCCTTATTAGTTAATACAAGGTACAGCAGAGTACCTGTCCTTGTTGGTTCCTCCACTACCTGCATCAGGAAATAAACATCCATACACTGCAAGAACTTTTTGGACTGGGTATGCCTAGGTGTGTGGGCTTTCCAACCAATACCTGCTCAAACAAACACCCATGAGTACCAGGGAGACTGTTCTAGAGGCCACTCCCAGTTGACTGCAGAAGGCCTCGTCAGCACCTTCTTCTTGGTTTGGTGGTTGGTAGTAGACAGCCAGAACAGTTTCACTCCCTTTTCCATGTCCCTTAATTTTTACCCACAAGCTTTCAACCTATTCTACCTCCCCTCCTGGATAGAACTTAATACATTTCAGTTGCTCTCGCACATAGAGAGCAACACCACTGCCTTGCCTTGTTGGTCTATCTCTTCTGAATAGTGCTTCGTGCATTGGCATATAAGCATTCAGAGAGGGAGTAAAGTTTTTAGTTTTCAATCTTTTCATCCAACCATTTTTGGCCACCTCCGTGGCCACCAACCTACCAGTGAGCCCTGTGTGTCCGTAGTCGCACATACCACCACTATCTACCTCAAGTGCGAAGGCAGACTGAAGGCTGTTCCCTTCTCTAGCGAGTCTGGTTTTATCCCCCTCACGCTTTGAACCTAGTTTAAAGCCCTTTCAATGAGCCCTGCCAACTCCTGCACAAGGATCCTTTTCCCCCTTTGAGATAGGTGTGCTCCATCTGCCGCCAGTAGACCAGGTACCATAGAAACTTCTCCATGATCAAAAAACCCAAAATTCTGATGATGGCGCCAGTCTCACGGCCATGTGTTAATTATATTTGTTTTTCTCCCTCTTTCTGTATTACTCCCTACTACTTGAGGGATTGAGGAGAATACCACCTGTGCACCTGAATCTTCAACCAACTGCCCCAGCACCTTGAAGTCCTTGTTGATTGCCTTAGGGCTTCTTTCAGAAACCTCATCATTACCAACCTGGAAAACCATTAATGGATAATAATCAGAGGGGTGCAACAGATTAACCAGCCTCCTTTTAACATCTCTAACCCAGGCCCCAGGAAGGCAGCAGATTTCTCTATGGGACGGATCCAGTCTACAGATATGCCCATCTGTTTCCCTCAGAAAAGAATCACCTACTACAAGAACCTTCCTTTTCTTCCTTGTTGAGGAAGTCCTGAGTTGTGAGGCTGAGGGACAAGCTATGGGTGAATCACCAGCTGAATCCTCATCAGAAGGATTGTCAAATTAGAGGGGTCCATACCCCTTAAGTAAGGGCAAAGGGGGAGGAGAAGAATTAGGATAAGTGGTAGAAAGTAGTACAATGTGAAAACACTTCTAAAATGTGGAGACAGTTATAAATTGGATTTAAATAGTTCAGTGCTGAGTGACATTGTATTATTTTAGGGAGGACTCAGGATATCCAGCAGAAAGGTGGAGTAAACTGTCTTTGAGAGCAAGACAAAGAATGAAAATCCTCCTGGGTCTGAATTCCCAGTAGGACCTAGGATAAGTAATTTAGTATCTCAGTTTCATATTTGTGTAACAAAAAGTAACAATTCAGGCCAATTTGTTTCACTTGGCAGGTGAGTGCTCAGGACTAAAACTTTTACTTTCCATTGCCTTTAAATTCACCAAGTCTTTTCTTTTTGTATCTGCCTTTGAGGGCCTTTTACTTCAAGGACTTCACTTCTTTTCATGAGACCTCATGCATTTATCCCCAAACATAGTAAGCTCCATGTCTAAAAACCATCTATACAGATAACATTTCTAAGTCTACACCTCCATGTGGAAAGTACTAGGAATTTGAAAATCCTTTGAGGCTTCTGTATCTGTCAATAAAAATATATGCAGCCTTCACTTAGGAATGTGGACCAATATAGACATCTTCAGCTTTGATGTGCCATTAGTCTGTACACTTTAGTCTGTGTACTTTAGACTGTGTTCTTAAGGTCTTTTCCATGTTGACGAAGATAATGTAAAAAAAAAAAAAAAAAAAAAAAAGCATCAACAGCCACAGAAAATCCATAAGCAATAGCATAGGTAAATAACTCTGATTTTCCATTTGCAACTTTAATCATATTCTTTTAATGATTTATTTTCATGTAATTATCTTATATAACAAACATATTGTATACCCCAGGTGGATACAGGCAGAGCTGCTCTTTTGAATCTCATGATATTAGGCCCATATGTTCTTACATTTTCCTTGTTCTGCATGGATGCCAGGTGCAGACACTACCTCTATCACCTCATCATGCAAAGGGGATTTTGTAGCATGGCTTCTTTAGAGAATCAGAGTTACACTTTCAAGTAATTTCAAAACCTTTCCCTGTGTGGCAGCTTTACAAGCACACTGGGTATATACTTTACAGAAGCAAATAATAGTAGCAATACAAATATCCTCTTATTTGGAGCTCCGGTAATCAATCACCTACTTAGCAGAGGAAAAACATGTATGCAGATAGAAAAAATATACATTCTGTCTCATTTTCCTGTCTTAGAATCCTCAACATTTCCAAATGTGTTTTGGTCTTAGTTCAAAAGAATATTAGATTCTTTTACCCAGAACACATTTTTGAGGTTTCTATCTTACAGAAAACTAAGTGTGTTTTCTCTGCCAAGTCTTCTCATTTCCCACTCTAACATTCTTATAGCACCATTTCATTTTTTCCCCCTTTTTGTTTGGTCAGTTAAGGATAGAAGTAAGAGAAGATTATCATTATGAATTTGTCTTGCACTAAAGATCGTGTTTCTGTCTGTTGCTAGGAAAATCACTGTGTAGCAATCAATCATTGTGGTATATATATATATCATTTTCTTTTCCTACAGCCTTATAAACCTTGTTGCAAGGCCAAAATGCTAGATTTTGTTCCATAGGTCATCACAGAGAGAAAGCAGCTTGTTCTGCTAAAAATAGCAGAAAATCAGAATGGTCAGTGCTTATTTATTCCTTGTTTTTGTGAACCACAGAACACTAGACTTATATTAGATACTGTTGATTTTGTTGTCATTGTTCAGCAAAGATTCAAGGCCAAGAGAACATCTTGTTTCTGAACCTCTTTCCAGTGAACATTGGTCATTTAGAGATGATTTCAGCTTTGAGCAGCTTCAACTAAGATTGTTTTGCTTCTATATTTAAGATTAAATGCTGTCCCTGTGAAATGCATTGCAGGGCATTTATAAAATGCTATTTCATTAAGAGAAATCAAAATACTATTGGAACTGGAAAAAAAAGAAAAAAATAGCAGAAAAGATGGAATTTCTCTGTTAATTTCTACATATTAGAAGTAACATAAGGGCACAAGAAGTTGTTAAAAAAGCTGCTTAATTTCCTAGTTTGCTGCTACTTGACTTTCCCATTTTGCCACTGTCTTCAACCATAAACTCTTACTCCATAAAGACATTTATTTTTCTCTTAAACCAATTTATTATGCTCTTTGCTTAAGCAGTCTTAGTTGGTTCACGTAGTTTTGTCTCTTTGTCTATAAAGTAATATATTTTATTTTTTTTTCTAAATTTCAAAATATAGAAAACAAAAGAGATCAAAAGTAAAGAAGCTTGTATAAAATAACAGTCAGAATGAAACAGGGCCTAAAAATTCAACAGAAGAATAATCTCATATTTTGGCAGGTGCTGTGATGTAAGACAGTTTAAAACTTGCTCAATTCAAACAAAGTTTCATTATTTTTTTTTTCTGAAGTGGCAGAGTTCAGTCTCCAGAGTGGTGCTCTGAGACCTTTATTCCAGACTAAGAAATGAGATCACTATTTATGACTGGTCTCATCGTGTGTAGCTAGAAGCCCCCATGGAGGTGATGGTGGAGCAGAAAGGTGGTGCTCCCCTCTTTGTTTACACTCCATGGAAAGGCATCCATCAGCAATGATCCCAGGTTCACTGGACATAGTTCTGCCCTAGCAGAATATGTCTTTGTCATCCCATCCTCTCTATTTAATAGCTGGATTAAAACTTCATTATGCTGTGAAAACTTCATTATGCTGTGAATCAAGCAGACAATACTGACAAGGGATGCCTTTTAGAATGACCATACTGTATTTTGTCACTCTTTAAGTGCTGAGATGGAGAAGGTGGTTGTAAATTTTACCCTATTTAATACTCATACTTAGAAATTATGAAACAAGTGTTAAAGACCACTTAGAAATAATAAAAATATATTTTAGTCAATGACAGTTCTATTTAAAATTTACCTGTGCCAGGCAGTGCTGCTTTAACTTCATATGTGATTTTAATACTAGTTTTGTATTATTGATTCTGAATGAAAGCTGATTTGGTAAATACTAGTATTTAATACTGTTTCCTTCCACCAGTGTTAATGAGGGCACTAGGTTCATCAACAGTGTTTACAAGTCTAAAAAATAAATGCTCTATTTGTCTTTTGATTCTTTCTTGTCTTCTTTGTGCAATGTTCCTACCCTTGTAACAACATAGTAATACTGCCTGAGTATACTTTTAACATTCACCTGTATCACTGTTATTCTTGCTAATCAAGGACAAATGCAGGACTAGTGATCTGTCCTGATGTGGAAGAGTGAGAATTGAGTGCCCTGCATTTCTCCAGAATAGTAATATTTGGATGAACATACTCTGCATATAGTACCTCATTCATAAATACCTGAAACCCTTCTTACACCCTTCAATACATTCTAAAAGGCCCAGGCTTTGTCTTCTAGCTTAGACATGCTTTGTGTAGAAACACCTTCTCCCTTGAATTACGTGCGTTTGTCTTCTTGGTGGGTGAAGTACACACACAGGTATCCTACTTCATCTTCATAGCCTTCCTCAGTCAACAAAGGATCAAATATATTATTTGTATGAATGACCCACAGGCAATTCTTCACCTTCTACTCTCTCATATATAAATATCAGACAACATGACTATGGCACCTCCAACTCCTGTAGGTTACTTAAATTATAGAAAACATGACAGGTTGCTGATTCATGACAAAATTCTGCAACATGTGGGAATAAAAGGGGTTTGCTACAGAATGAAGTTTTGAATTAAACAGTTAGGGCAATGTTAAAGATTATTTTTCCTTCCCATTGGAGTCTGAGATTTCAGCTCTTCCCTGCACCCTCCCCCTTTGAACTACATCTCAACTGATGTTTTTGATAAAGCACAAAACACAGAAGAGAGATAAGGACTTTTAGTTCAAAACCAGCTTATCAGTTTATTCAAGAATAGCTAAACATCCTTTGGTTAGTCTGTTCTTCTGTCTACCATGACATCATAGTCCATGTTATTTGTTTATCTAGTGTCAAGTTTCTTTTTTCTCTCTTTTTTTCTGTGTGTGTGTGGTTTTGTTTTGGTTTGGGCTTTTTTTTCTATTAACACTGATCAACCTTGTATAAATGCATATTTACCTGACTGATAATGGCATTCATGAAAGATGTGAGAATTTTTTTTTTAATATTACTTTTTGAAAGGAAATGGAGCTGAGTATCTTTAATTCCTAGGAAAGTTAAATCTATTCTTTTCAGATTTAGAACTAGTTGCCCACTGATATATATATCACAATAAATGTACCAGATTAATATAGAAAATACACCTGTCTGAAGATAATTCGTTTCATATCTTGAAAAAAGGAACACTTTTATTTTACAATATAAGCTCACCTTTTCCATTTGAAGAAGATCTTTACTATCCTGGATACTGTTGCATTGTAACTACAAAACTAGGAGAGTTCGTTAAGAGATATTGCAGAGAAAAGTAAGTGACTTTCATTATGTGCTCAAGATGATAAGTGGAAATACAATATCATACCACTTTTTAGACAATGTAAAGCACTCTGTACTTGCTGCAATTCCTTCATCGCCTTGCCCCACACTTTTCTGAAACAGCAGCTGAAAACAGTGAATATTACCCCAGAAAGATAGTATTTCTCATGTTTCAACATTTGGTAAGAAAAGCGAAGAAAATGGCAAAGAATTATAATATACAAAAATGATCTTGAATTTCCTATCACACTAGCATCACATTAATCAAACAAAGGCAGATTCTGAACAATTACATAAATTTGTAGAGAGGAACTAATCACTCTGTAAAACTACTTATGTGTTTGTAATGTAGCTATCTTCCATATTGATTAGGATACCGTCATTTTATTATGGAGTCAGGAGTCTGCCACTTTTGACAAATGCCAGAGACTTGCTTAGAGACCAAATATATTCCTGAACATGTTACCAGAAGTTTAAGAAAGATAGTGAGGATTTTATTTTCAGAGTCTCCACTATTAATCAAATATGGATAATATACACTCATCACTGCAGTCTTCAGGTTGATCATATGTTTTTTTAACAATTTGAAACAGTCAAATGTTTTAACAATCTGGAATGGATGATCTTTTCAGGAAAATGAAAAAAATAAAAGGTAAAATTCCCCACAACTTCCTTGAAGATCTATCTGGTCTTTGATGAGGTACCACTAACGAGAACCTTACAATGATTATTCAGTTGCAATGGGATAAGAGACAAAGTTCATATAATTTTCTATCCAACAGTCCTATCAGAGAGTAAAAGTTTGATTTATCCCCTAACTGCAGTACTAAATACAGATAACTGGAATATATCTGAAGCCTGACTGCTGGTTTTGCCTATTCAGTTCAGTTGATGCAGACAGCAAAGACATCATCTGGAGTGTTTCTTGAATTCCGATCCCTTCAGAGATCTCTGAGAGTGGCTACTGTTAGCCACTGGGCCTATCTTCTGCTCCGACTTGAAAATGTGTCACCCTGACAGATAAATTCACCCATGAATATGCTGAGTAGCCATTCTGGTTAACCAGCGCATGCAGGTGAGCAGTAAAGGCTGAGGAGAATGGTGTTTTTGAAAATTACTTTTTGTTTTGTTGATGGATGCGGTTACAGCTGTATCTTATCTTGACACAAGTACCAAAGTGAAATGTGGTGGATAATACTGTAAGGATTAAGATTTATAGATTTTTGAAGCTGTTTTCATTTCTTGGGACAATAGAAACAAATGTTAAACTAATATTTTTATAACATTCACTATACAATTTATTAATTGTATTTTAAAGCTGAATAATTTTCTTTTTGAAAGACACTAGTTTTTAAAAGAATGAAGAAAACTCTGATGCATGGGCAATTTCTATTTGCACTGTTAATGGATACCTGATATGTACATCCAGTTTTTTAGTTCAAATCTAAATGGAGTGAGAAAAAATTAAAATGCGTTGTTACCTTCTGAAAGCTGTGCATTGACACATGTGAAATGAGCTTTCAATCTAAAAGCTGCAGTAATTACATTTGCTTTTAGGTAGCAAAGATTCAGCAACAGAAACAGCTAAAATGTTAATCTAGAGTGTCTTGCGGGAATTTCCAAGCTGCAGTAAATCCATGAAGCCATGAAAGCACCATATACGAGTCATATATGAATGATTGTAGTAAAATCTTTTTTCAGAGCTGATGTAAGCAGGGGATATATTTTCAGGATTTAACAGCACCAAAATAATATGGTAGTATCTGAATGTCAAAGAAAAGTGGTTTAATTATATTCTTAACCTGTAGGACATGTACTAGTCTCATCAAAAGCAGTGTCCCATAACTTACAGTTACTGAAAGTTTCACTAAGAAGAAATAAAATCCAGGACTGTGTGGGACAGTCTCTATGTATTTTATACATATCCCACAGGAAAAGAAAACCCATAAGCAACTAGAAAATATGTTAGAAAAAAATTATCTATGACTAGATTTTGAATGCTGGAGTTTGAGTCACATTTCTTTGTCATTTCTAATGACATTTTCAGAGGAAAAAATGCTTCCAGCTAGAAGCGGGAGGCTTTTCATCTTCTTTCACATAAGCAATTATGTTTGCCAGAAATGTGCATCTATCCATCTTGAAATCTCTTAATAATTAGAGAAGCAGTTAAGGGAAAAGGAAAAAAAATAAATATATCCCAGGTATAGATTACCCTTCAGAAGAAGAAATCTATTTGGAATATGGGAGGTATCAGATAAATTATTTCCTTACTCTGCTTTCCAAAATGAAGGCAGGGAATGCCATCACTCTATCAGAGGC
Source organism: Ceryle rudis (assembly GCA_033439905.1). Taxonomy (NCBI): domain Eukaryota; kingdom Metazoa; phylum Chordata; class Aves; order Coraciiformes; family Cerylidae; genus Ceryle; species Ceryle rudis. Next base: position 157,780 of record JAAGNO010028363.1, on the reverse strand, counting down.
TTTAGATATTTGTTTCCACTTCTTTCATTATGAATATCCCAACATAAAATGTTTGGTTAAGCAGAAATCCTTCCAGTTTATAATTCAGCAAGGCAAAACTGAAGAAAAAAAGATTGTGTAGTCAGGTTATATTGAACTGTATATATGTGTATGTATATTTCAGGAAAATTTGCTTAGAATACATGTGTAAAAATGTAGAAATTATTTTTTGTGAAAGTTGTGACTGGCCCATTAGGAAAAAAACCCCAACTTATAGACACTATTACTAAAGGTAGGAAGAATGTCTGGAATTGGACTTTCCATGAGTAATAAATAGCTTTGTGGCTTTTTTAGTGAATGGGGGAGTACATACATATATATGAGCATGCATGTGACAGTGACTCATAGAAACAAACTGGCACATAACAGTGCCCTGGAGTCTCTTCATGCTGCCAGTACAGGCACTGCTGAGGGCTGTCAGTGCCCACACACCAATCCCTTTCAGGCTGTTGTCTCTGCATTTCACAAGGTGTTTTATCCCCTCTTTCTGCCCCAGGCACCACAGCTTTATGGCAAAAGCAGTTACCAAAACCTGCACTACTCCCAGCTCATCTGCCTTTCACTTTTCCTACTTTAGGGTCTTGCCATGCTTCCTAAAACCAAAGTGGTGTTTAGGGATAGAGAAAGGTAAAATTGGCCAGAGCAAAGCTGTACATTACTTTCCATCGACATCTGCTGCTCTTGATTTCTGAAATAAGCTTTTTGGACTTCTGATGTATGCAGGATCTGCTTCCAGCAGGGTCTCAAGTTACCTCAAATTTGATCAATTCATCTGCTGCTTTTCTCCCTCTACCCAGAAAGGCTCCCATTGTGGGTATGAAGACCTTAGGGCATGGAAGATTACTCCCCTTTGTAATTTGTCCAGTGATAAACAGTGATTATTGTTTAGAAAGATGTGGCTTGTTTCAAGCTTCAGTTGCCATGGGTTTGGTCTGCAGCTACTAGTCCCTGATACTCCTCTCTCCTGGATTAGAGAACCCTTCACTTTTCAGTGTTTTCTCCCTTGAAGGTAGTTATGTCCAGCATTAAACTCACTTTTCAGACTTCTTTTTGACTATTTAAACAGACTAAGCTCTGAGGACCTTGTTGAGAGAGACTTTAAATATTCCTCAACTCATTCTATATTTCTCTTTGGCATCTATTCTTATTTTTAAAACCCTTTTTATAAATGTTAGAAAGAAGTCCTAAATGGTGTTCCAGTATAGCAGCAAAATAACTTTCTTCCTTCTATTCACACTTTTTCTCTGTATTTAAGGATTGTATTAGGCCTTTTATGACACAACATTTCAATGGTATCTCCAATTGAGATGTCTATCCATTGTGAATACCTACACTACTTTCTCTGAGACATCCTTTTCCAGGACACTTATTTTCCTCCTCTATTTGCATGTTTTCCATTCTTTTTTAATCTGTTTTGTAAAACTCTTCATTTGGCTGTATTACAGGTTTTTATTCTAACAAGAAAGGTTTATCAAGCAATTCAGACTTCTCTATTGGACAACAAAAAAACCACCAGTGCCGCAATGCAGTAAGTAAGCCCTCCTACGCTGTTTGATAAGGCCTCTCTAGAGAAACTTCCCTCAGGATGTGCTGGGAAAAGCTGGCTTGCTACCATGCTTTCAGACTGCCTCTACTGTGCCCACTTCACTCTCAGAATAATCACAATACAGCATACTAACAACTAGATAAAATGAGCACTTGCCAGTTAGCTATTAATCAATATTTGCACAAATTGTGTCTCTTACAGGACATTTCCTTACCTCTAAGATTAAAACAACTTCCTAGAGCAACAACAACAAAAAAAAAATTACTTATCAATTATTAGACAAAAAGAGACTCAGGATAAGGGTGTGGTTAAATAGTTACTCATTTTAAGAATATATGCAACAGCCCTGAAGATAATTAACAAAATGTTGGATCTTCCTCAGAAAGTCACCACAGTCCTCATAATGAAGTTGTAGGACTCTGTATAAACACAAGGAAATATAGGTTACTATCCATAATAATTTAGGCAAATTTATTTTTCTCACTACGTATTTTACATGTATATTTGTATATATTTTACAAATATACTTGTGGCATATTCTTATTTACACAGTACAGGTATAAGAATGTAAACAAAACCTTTGCCCTGGACAGCTTTTCAGAATTTTGGAAACAAACAAACAAACAAACAAAACCACAAATTTTCTCTTTAAATGTAAACACACCCCAAAGTGAACAATTCTGTAAGATTTTAACCACTTTCCACACATTTTTATTGAAAGAAGTTTACAGAGTCCAGATAGGTTTAATTAGGTTCTAACTGTAAAACAAAGATTGTCCCAGGTAACTGGCCTGGCCCTCCCTGATTCCTCCTTTTCTTCTGCTCTGCCCACTGATTTTTAGTTTGCTAAATAAAAAGAGTATACTGTGTGGGATTTAGTTATACACTTAAATACAAATTAGAACATGTATATCTGTACATGTCTTATGCAGTAGTCATGGAGAAAATGGACTATCTCAGAGCCCTCTGGGATCTTCCCCTACCTAAAAACCAATCACCCAGAGTGACTGGTAGTTTATATGTGCTCTTAATCTTCCCCTTCTGCTACCTCTGCTTTTTCAGTACAAATTATAGTTCTGTTGGTGACCTGCTACAGAAACTAGAATATAATCTAAAGCTATGCTATTAAACAAGAAAAACAAAAGCTATATTGGTTATTTAAATATAGATTCACATTACACACAAAGAATGTATAGAAAGATGTCTTTCTGAACACATCTTTAATAAAAAAATAGTAACATGAAAATTACAGTTTCATGACAGACTTCTTAAGAGAGGCTCATTTTTATTCATAGTTTTCCTTCTCTGTATTACACTCAGAGTATCCCAAGATCAGGTTCTTTGTTTTCAAAACCAATTTTACCACTGTGCTACTGGGAGAGGCTCTATTTTGAATGGGGACGAAGCACCTAGGAGGCCAGAAGTGAATATCTATTAAAAAATAAGAAGAAAAAAGAATGATTGACAATTAAAATTATTATTATTTTCCTGCTTTCGAAACACTGCAAAATGCAGTGAAAAGGAGGAAATAGAGTATTCTCTCAGAAAGATCTGTACTTTATCCTGGCTTTTTTTTTTTTTTTTTTTTTTTTTTATTTTCAATTACCAAGGTTTTATAAAAATTTTTGAAA
>JAAGNO010028363.1:141123-154554 GCA_033439905.1 Ceryle rudis | reverse complement strand
AATAAAGTAAAAAGGAGAAAATAGATTTTTTTTTAAGAAAGATTTGTATTTTTTCCTGGTTTTTTTTTTTTTTTTTTTTTTTTTTTTTTTTAATTCTAAATCACCAAGGTTTAATCAAAATGTTTGAAAACAATAAATTACATTATTCATTTAAATTGGTTTATGGTTATCATGGGATAAAGAAAGTATAACACTTCTATAAGGTCATCCCTGTAATGGCAGTGAATCCATGATTTACTTGTGCTTGGAGCAAAGCAAAAGTTGTTTTTTTCAGGCACACCAGATTCCTATGAAGCTGTCCATGAAAGAGGAATACCAGGATAGAATGATTATGGGTAAGACACCAATAAACACAGACTTTTGTAAAAATATTAATTTATACTCTCAGGGAAGTCTTCATTGATCCTGGAGTGACTATTATCAAATTTTTTGCTCTTGCTTATGATCTTCCTAGAGGTTTGTAGTACTATAATTCCTAGATTATGGGATTTTCTGGCATAATGTTCAATCTACCACTCAGTAAAGTAAATCAAAAGAGGACCCGAAACAAAGATGAGTATGTCCTTCAGTGCTTTGTTGGGTGGGGGTCGTGGTCTTAATATGTTTGTCAATTAATTCAGAAATATACTTTAGTGTTTGGGGTTTGTTTTGTTTTGTTTTGTTTTTTGGTTGGTTGGTTTGGTTTGGTTTTTTATGTGGTTTTGGTTTCACTGTGGGTTTTTTCTCAGGTATTTTGTTGTTCTTCTTGTGATACATATTCTTTTCTAAACATAAAAGGGCATGATCTGCATGACTGCAGATTGTAATCCCCATTGAATTCCAGCCACTTCAGTCAGAAAAAAAAAAAAAACAATCAGAGAGAAGGGAAATAAATATCCACACAATCTAAGTGCTTTATTTTGATATTTTTAATATGAAGGACTTAGCCATTTATCTGGGTAAAAAACTGCAGTAAGACATTTACCTTAATTCAATTATAGGTAGGCTTTTTTAAAGACAGACTGGTATTTTATGTATCTTTTTTTTAACCAGCAAACTTTCAACCCAATTCTTAGTCCAGCTCTGCTCCATAATAATTGATTAGCCCCTGCCCGTACCTTTGCATTTTATGGTATATCACATTTTTATTGTCTAAGTAGTGTAAAAGAGCATAACACATGAAATTTTCCAAAGGAGAGAGATGAGTAGATATCCTCACAGTTATTAATATAATTTGATATTAAATTTCATATCAACATACTTTTCAGTCTCAAGGCAATATCAGAACAATGAAGCATAAACACAGCTATAATTAATAAAGGGTTATTCCATTATCACATTTTTCGATAAATCAAAAGCACTAATAAGCAGTGGAAACATTGTTTATTATAGTAAATACTGTTGATTAATCTGTTGATTATAGTAAAGAAAAATAGTTAGGGTAATAGGAAACAGGTAAAAATTGCTACTTTATATCTGGAGGCAATCTTGTACTGTCAGAGGTGTGGGAGCCTGAGCATTACAAACGAAAGGAAAAATAATAGGAAGGATTAAATCTGAGTACATGAAAAAAATTGTCTCAGATGAGTTGGAAATATCCCCAAATGTAAAATATGCCATTTGATGTCGGATAAGTATCAGGTACTCCTAAAGAACTAGAGAATTAAGAAAGCATGACTGCCAAACCCCTCTGTTTCACAGCATAGCACTGTCTCCAGACTCTCTGAGGTAGCTGGATGTGTGTTATCAGTCCACATGTCTAGATCAAGAAAGTTGGGGTATGCCTACATACTAACTCTCTTGCAAGGTGAATCAGTCCACACAAAAAAGCACAGGACTGCCATGTGTATACCTTTCTTCACACCTGAACTAACTGTAAAAAAACCAAACCAAACCAAAACTGTGTATTTGTGCACTATGCTGTCTGTTTGTTGTATAGGCTAACCTCTTGAGAATGTTAGTGACCCGTCAAACTTCACAAAGTGAATTAGCAAGAAAGCTGATATAAGATCTGAGAAAATTCAAAGCAATAGTTTCTCAGGGAACTGATTTGAAATGGCAAGTAGAAATTAAACTACCCAGGCACCACTTTGAACAACTAAGTGATAAACTTACAATTGCCATCAAGCAGATGGGCATTTGAAATAGTGATCCATTATTAGTATTACATGGCTTTTCCACTTAGAAAGGACCAGAATTGACCTGGAAGTTGCGTTTCTTTCATTACAATTTCTTATTATCTGATAAACCCTTTATGTTCAACACCAGTAGAGACCTTTATATTTCTAAAGCCCAGTTCTATTTTCCACCATTTCTGCAAAAATAAGACCTGATTTCTGTTAAAAGTTTGCTTGTGGATAGGTATCTGCAGGACTAAAACCTACAGCATGCTTGATATTAGAGTATGCAGGTTGTCTACTCCAACAAGAGTATATTAAACTGCTCTTTCACACCTAGAAACAGTTCTCCAGAAAAATTGATAGGATCTTATTTTAAAACATAATACAGTAAAAAATATTCTGTGACTTCTAAGATTTATACTTGTAATCATATTTGAGAAGAAACAGTGAAAGAACTAGATCAATGTAGATAAAGCTTAGGAGTGGCTAAAATACATAGGAAGATGATACATAATTCACACTTCAACATAGTGCTTTATCTGCTTTGAAATTCTCTTCAGCTGTAATTTTAAAACACTCTGCATCCACAGACCACTTGTAAAGGAGGACTTTTGAAAACCTTTCAGCTTAAGCCTTTGAAAGACTTCACCCTCAGTGCATATTAAGTCCATCTAAGACTTCTAATAGTTTCCCCATAGCCCTGTAAAGATGCATCTATGAACCATTTTGAATTATGACTCTGTTAGTGTTTTAATAAGAACCTGAAGAGCAATGGCATAGCTACTAACCTACTCACAAGTAAATAACTCTGTCTTTCAATCTCTCTAATTTCTGCTTTTCCCTAACAATGATAGCTCAGGTTAATTGCTGACAAAAGAGACAAAAGGAGGTAGAAAAGGGGAAAGTGCAGATTCGAAATGCATTTTTCTCAGGGTTCTGAACATTCAGGTATATGTTAATATTTGTATTATTCAGTCATTCATTCTTACTTGAATCTTTTCTATACTCTTCCTGCTTTCTATGAGGAAATTAAACATTCTTTTCCAGTAAAATCCTGTTAGCATCCTGCTTTCTTCAAATCTTGAGTTTCAGTTATTATATGCTCCTTATCTCCTCTATATACGCCCCCCTTCTTAATGTTATTGAATATTTTTAGCTGTTTTTATTATTTTTTCATGTTTCTGCAGAACATATGTCCTGAATAAAATGAGAATGAATTTGAGGATGATGTATTTTTAAACGTATATGTAAGATTTTTCAGTACTATTGACAGTATATCAGAAGATATCTAGTCAAAGGGTTTTCCAAGTCAGAAAATATGTTATACAATATGGCAGTGCAAAGAAAATATAAAATACATATCTGTAGAGTGTTTGGGTCATTTATCCTAGGATTTGTCCATTATCTGCAGAAAGAAAGGTGGATGTCTCAACTCATATGAAGAAAAGTATGTTAAAAAACAGGATTTATTTTTAACAGAGTTGTCATCTTTATTCATTTGTTCATGGTAAATTTTTCATATATTTCTTTCTCACATACACATCCATAATATAACTGCTGCAAAATAACATCTGTTTATATTTTTTGTATGCATTTTCTGTTAAACAGGAAATCAAACAAGTCGTTTTCAAGATGCATATGCTTTGTCTTTTTCATCCTGGAAAAAATGTTATTAATGCTAAATCTTTGGAACATCTTATGTTTAGTCTAGAAATTCATTACTGTATATTTGTGGGTTCATTTTATGACTTTTTTGCATCATATATGTAGTTATAATATCACACGATAAAATCTTGTGTGTGTGTGTGTGTCAGCAACAGTAAATGGACTTGCCAAACATAATAAGCCAAATTTTGGAGACTATGTCCATGTACTCCTTAGTTTTGCAGCAAAGCTAGGTAAAAGGAAAAAAGCAGCTGTGCTGAGGACACAAATAAGATTGTAACTTCAGTTAGTGCTAGGGAAGTTTCTCCTTAGCTAATTTACAGCATTATGCCATATTATAAATTAGAAAATCACTTCTGATGCTGCAATATGTTTAGTGGAGATTAAGAAGATATACAGTGGGTGAACCATAGGCTAGCCAGGAAAGCCCCTGAAAGACACCTGTAGACTGGGAGAAGGGGACAGAAGGTGTATAACATTTCTTTTTCCCTGTACTTACTCTTTCTTAGGCATTTCAGATGTAATATAGGGACTGATGAACACTCAACCAGACCTACCTGTTTTTGTTCTTTCCTAATTTTTGTTTGCTCTCATAGGATGTTGCCCACAAAAGTGCATTTTATCAAACTTCAGAAGTGTAGGCAAAGAATTACATGGAGTAACTGCATTTTGTTCACTATAATGTTCCTTTTTTCTTATCCTTTTCTCTTTTATAAAGACACATAACTTCAGATTTATTTGTAAAATATGCTTGAAAAAGACAGACTCCTCCTACTACCATGATAGTTGTCAACTTGACCTAAAACATCTGAAACAATTTTTCTGGAACTAATTCCCTTATCATGCTTTTTAAAAGGTTTGAAAGATGTGGTTTACATTCAGAAAGATTCCTTTTAATAGTAAACTGGAAGTTAATATCTTTCCATTAAGTCTTTGAAGGTAAGGAGTAATGCCATTTCCTTTGAGACTCATGAGACTTTTCTCATATGATAAAAAGTAAAATTAGGTGAGCGGTTCAATTCTCATAAAGTATTTTAATACATTCACAGCTACAGAATCAGGCTGAGAAGGTAGACTGTATTCCTTTGAAGTTTATTAGCACGGTATTTATTTTATTGTAGAATTTTTTGTTGATGTAAAGAAAATGTATATCCACATCAAGCACATAAAATCCAATCAATTTTACAGACATAGAAAATACAGAGAATTGATTTATTTATGTTGACTTTTTGATATTGTTTCAGCACTGTAAAAAGTAAAAACTTTAAACAATAGTTTCAAAATAAATGTATGTATGTGCTTAATGTTACAGAATATAAATAATCTGACTGCATTAAAAAAAAAAAAGAAAAAAATAAAGAAAGAGAAATGTATTCAGAAAAACTGTTGGCAGACTTAGTGACAGAAGCCTACAAGAAAAAAAAAAAAGAGAGTTTATACACAGGTTACTTGAATTCAGTGCTCTCCCACCTGGAAATCTGTGAAGTCAAGGGTGTTTGTGAAATGTTAGAAATGTCACTGTTTTGATACCCTGAAACTGCCATCCTTTTAAAATTCATAAGAATACTAATATTATGGTAGGCTGGTTAAGCATTAAGCATGGGCAAACATTGTCACATTTTCTTAATTAATTTAAATTACTTTAGTCTATCCTTTTGAAGTAATTTCTTAATTCAGTTAGCCATACAGATGTAGCTAATAACAACATGATTTTGGAAAAGTGTAGGATAAACTCTAGGATGATGCTAAGCTCTACAAGGCAGTCTCAATAAGGGAAAAGAAACAAAGGGAAAATTGGTCTTTGTCTTTGTCAGCATAGACCTATGAGTGCTAAAATATGTAAATCAGACTCTTCTGTTTCATAACAGATTTTTCTAAGATGAAATAAAGACTGTTTTTCATATAGCTTCATTGATTAAAAAGTAATTAAGATTATTCAAAAAAGTTTAACTTCTGCTGTGATGAAGTTTTCACAATCAAGTCTGTTCTGAGAAGACCTAACAAGTAATACAGAAACTTCAATATGTTCCTATTTTACTAATTTTTAAATAAAATAGTAGTATCAACCCTTTAATCATTCCGACTTTATTTATTTTTAAATCAACATTTCTATTTCAAATAGTTGCATCCAGATGCCCCTTGGGTAGATTGGTTTTATTTTTTTCTGACAGAAAGCAGTAAATTTTATTGTGGTGGTGTGATAATCTACAATCTGTAGCTAGCTACTTTCCCAATTAGCTCTTCCTTTGTTCACAGCTTCAGACACAGAAAATTGAATATGTAGGTGAGACTGAGTAGAAAATAGGATCCAGCAGCAATGATTTTGACCACCTGACTGGACTTAAGTTATACTTAAGTTTTCTGTTGAATACAAGGTGGATGAGGGTATTGTGAAATCTGCCCAAGAAATCACATCTACCTTCAGTAAAATTAAATCTATTGTAAGTGTCAACCATTTGTTTTTACAGATAGGAATACTCTCTGTGCTTCCAAAATGAGTCTGGAGCCCACAGCATAGAAACATCACCTTCACCGTGACCTGGAATCTGTGTGGAATTTCCTTTTGCCTTCAGAGGCAAGATAAAGCAAAGTAATACTAAGAGATTATGTGTATTTGATGTTTCTGAGACCCAGGAAAATTATGGAGGTATTGATGTTATTCAGTGATTTCTGACATCAGAAGGACTAGGGAATTTTGAACACTCCTCCCACTCACACACATCTCTGCATAATAATTAATAGAGCATATTTCAGTAGAAATAGAAAATATAACAGGCAAAGGAAATAAGAATGTGTTTAAAATTTTTATTTTTGTGTTTTGTAAAACTTTAGAAAAAGAATTGAGAAATGTTTAAATGTCAGAATTAAAGCCAACAACATGCATTTTCCTCGTGAGAAAATGCTATGACAAAATCTTTAATCATTTAAATAAATCTTTTCATTATTCCACATAAATATTTCACTATTTCACAATTTCCTGTTATAAGCACTGCCTAAAATCACTGGCACTTATTACATGGTCAAGAATTCATTGTTTTATTCTAGTTTCCTCATCCAATAGCTGTCCTTTACTATGCACTGTCTAAATTCTGTCATTTATAGAATGGGATTTTATGGCACTCGTCAGAGCCATTAATGATGTGATAACACAGATTTATTTTGCAACATCCATGTGTTGTGAAGACTTACTGTTATCTTTACTGAGCATTTGGAACTATATCACAGAGAAATTAAGCATACCTTCCAAGAAGAAAGTCCCCAGCCAACCACCATGAAAGAATTTCATTTAAGTGTTCATTCTTATTTTTCCGCATTGTGCAAGATGCAGAAAATTGTGCAAGATGCACTTGTCTCACAGTAAGTAAGCTCTGGATCCAAAAGCAGTGTGACTACACCATACCTGAGCTTGAAATTCTTTGAAGCTCCATAACATTAAGGTAGACTCTTTAAAAATGCATCTACAACCTTAAGAATTACTTTTTTCAGGTTATCTGAACTGAGTTGATTAAGATAATTGGATATCATGAGCTGGATAGCACTTTTTCTTGCATACAAATATGCTTGGGTCAGAACAGCTAGAGACTGATACAGGCTGTGTGCAAGCCAGCCTTAATTTATTGCCTTGCATGCATTTTAACTTTGTGGGCTCATGTTTCAGATAGCTTTAGACACACACTCACTGACTAATAGTCCTACAAGTACTGAAAATCTGCAGCCAGCCTTGCAAGAATGGACTAGTACACACATGCTAGTATCAGTGCTCAGCCTTGGGGAACGAGTGTAAAGCTTTGTAACAAAAACACACTGGAACACAAACTAAACGCCACTCTGAGCTAGTGCAGGGAGACAGCTGATCACACTGACATGGCAACTCATTTCATATTCATTTCTGTGTAAACACACTGCTACAACAGCCATCAGGCACAGACTTTTGAAGGCTCAATCCAGCAACAGGCACTTTGTTGAGGTTGATTTTGTCAAACAGCACAGGTCATATGCTGTTTGCTGTGAAATCCTAGCCTGTTTCTGCTGCATGAGTTCCCAGCTGCAAATGCTGCTACACAATGATGGATCTGTTTTCACAGGAATTTTGTAGCTTCACAACAACTGATATTAATTTTATTAGTACTGTGTGATCTACAGGTAATATGCATTTATGCATCACTTTTCCCCTACATTCTCCCTTATTAAAATCCCTTAAAATATAAGGATTATTTATAAAGTTTCTAGTGGTTTATCTCCATTATATCATTATTTTCTTCCCCAGCACCACACTATTCTGTCACAATTTATGTTCCATAAATGTGGTTATGCTGGAAATTGATGCAGTCTAGGGTGACCCTGACTGTCAGGAAAAAAATATCCTGGGGGACAGTGTACAATTTCAAGACAATAAGGGAAAACAACCAAACCAAAACAACCAACCAACCAAACAAAAAACTAAAATACCTGCAAACTCCAACTGTTGCCTAATAAAATTGGGAATACTTGGTTTGTGTGATATATGTTGTATATATAATATTACAGTTGACACATGACAAATTCACACATAAAAAACATCTGGAAATCTTGACTCTGACTGTAACCTCAAAGAGGCAGTGCCTGAGCACTGCCAGGACATGGCACAGGACAGGACATGGGTTTCACTTAGGTGATTTCAGGATCTGCTTGCAGCCTTGAGTTTACAGAGAGTCAAGGAGAGAAGAACATGTAGAAGCAAAAGTAATTCAAAATTAGATGTAGTGTCTGGTGGAGCAATGAACCAACTGGCAAACACACAGACATTTCAGATGGTAAAAGCGTATGTCAGGCTCTATGGAAATGTCCTGTCATGCTGCTAAATCCTGCAGTGATGGGAAAGCTTTGCTGCATCTTGTGGGTGACAGGGTTGAACTCACCACATCCAGCAAGCAGGCATAATCATTACCCTGAATGCACACCAGACCACAACTATTTGCAAACTAATATCTTGAATAAAATAGTCACTGATTGTAATTGCCCTTCAAAATTACACTCATCGTTGGCAAACACTGATTAGCTTTCATTTTGTAACTTATTTGAAAATCAGTAGCAGACAATGATAAGTTCATAGGAGGGGATAACGGGACTATTTTACACAAACTCTTGCCACATTCACCTACATGAGCCAAGAAATAGCTATTACACACTTGCCATTTTATTCTTTGCTAAATCTTATGCTAGAATTGAATTTTTGTTTTGCATTCATGGATTTTAAATTCCCAGGCCTTACTTTGAAATTAAAAATCATTAACCCCTACTTGAACCCAGCATAGGTGTTGCACTTTACTAAGCTCTATATCAGTGCTATGCTGACGTGAGAGCATGATTTCAGTTAAAAAATTTTGCTCTATGCAAAAGCCTAAAAATGAGCTTAGACAAGTCCTCCATCCACACGTTTTTGGTGGATGTCTGCTTCAATTATAGAGGAAATATCTCTTACCAGTGGTGCAATTTCATAAGAAAGAGGTTGAATAAAAGTGTTTATGCAAAAACACGTTATTCTCGATCATTCTTGAAACTCATCCACACATTTTGTGCAGATTTGAGGATCCATCAGTGTAGTGCAGCTGTATGTTTTATGTCAAGGGTAGATTATCTTAGCAAAGTATATTCCTTATTTTATTTATTGATAAAACTGATTTAAAATCAAAGTGTGCTAAAATGTAATTTGAAGAAGAATATCCTGCTCTGACAATGCACATAATTTCAAGCAGCCATCAGCATAATAATGTTAATTTTTCAAAGTGTTCTGTTTGTGAGTTTGTTTAAGCATTTTCAGGTTTGTGTAGGATCAAGCTACATTGCTGATACACATCACCTTACACTCAAACATTTAACACCTCACTCATCCAACTTATACTACTATTCATGTTAGACAAGTAGGAGATTTCTGAATTATGTGCCTTCCAGTGTATACATCAGCAAAGGGCTGATTTGCTTTTTCCTCCAATACACTTGCAGACAATTTGTTATTTCCATAAGCCACCACTGGATACTATCCCATGGAAACTTGACTTAATTTTTGATCATTTAATGAAAGGTATTCCCATCACAAACCATATTTCAATGTGGCTATTGAATTCAGCGAACCTGTTTGCATGTTAATCTACTGCTGTCACAGTTTAGGGACAAACCAGGACAACTGCTCAGCATGAGTAATTATTACAGAATCTATCCTATGACATTTTTAATGAAGAAAATCTTACATACAGAGGTTTTTACCTTCACAGAAGAACAAGCAAGACAGCTACATGAGGTCTCCTAACATTAACACCAGTGTTAAGACACCTCACTTTGCCTTGCAGTGGTTAAGGAACACTTATACATACTGGCCCACAAGCTCTTTTGTGAAGATAATATCCTGGGGCATTGTCCCAAAATATTGTACTTGTTTATAAAGTGATAGCGCCTTCATATTTTTCTGCTACAGCCAGTCTCTAGGAGCTTCCTTGAAAACCCCCGTCTGAAGACCCTTGTGTGCAGCTGCTGAAACGTATTCAGGAATTTTCTGGCTTTCAGAAGCATAGAGAAAACAGTGCAGATCAACTTTGTTTTCAGCTCCAAACATACCTTTGTGCTGTTCCTTTTTAAAAACATACCTATGTTCTACTGTTACTGACATAAATTGTACATGGCAAAATTGTGAGGTATTTACATTTGAAGCTTTTTCTTCTGAAAGTTTTGCCCTGAAGGAACTGTAGATCTAGGAAAGCGCTTTAAAACAAATGTGACTATTTAATAACTCCTTTAATGGCTAGTAATTATTTAAAATAGCTAATATCTTTAAAATATTTATCTTGCCCTTTTATTTTTGTGGCAGAATTAGAACATTCAGATGATTCATCCTTGTTCATCTTCAGTGGCTAATTTGACTGCACCTATTTCCATCAAAATATTATCTGCAGAATAGTATTCATTCTTATTTCAGGTGGTGTCCCAGGTTTCAACAGAATTTGCTGTTCTGCATATTGCTCATATTAACCTAAGCCGGTTTTTCATCTGGAGAGTGAATGATGTTTTGTAATCACAAAGACAACAAAAAATTAGTAGAGCAGAAGCAGTGCTTAAGGTAGTTTTGATTTTAATTTGCTGCATTGCACACCTGTTTCAAATGTTGCTATAAGCAAAACTGGTTCATGCACTAAGGAGCATTTTATTCACTTACAAATAACGGAGTAGCAAAAAGGCAAAGGTAGTAGAAAAAACAGTATGAAATAGTCACAGAAGATACAGAAATCAGAGAGGTAGCAGCTGGAATTAGAAGGAAAAAGGAGAAATAATATTTGTTGTCCACTATCTTTACCTGGTTTATCTCTGGAAAGTATTTCACTTTCTTCTGTCCTTCCCCACAACCATATAAAATGCTCTCATTTATAATTTTCTTTTCCTCATCTTCCTGATTCCAGCTGCTGTTCTATTCCCCTTGTTTTTCCTTCATTCTCTACTTGGTGATTATGAACCCTAATGCAATTATTCCAATCACCATTGATATCATTATTTCCTTTATTCATAATCTTACCTTTCCTTTGTACTTCATCATAGCACCTGACCAATTAACAAAAGAGCCAGAAAAACTTTGTAGCATTAGTATCTTTGTCACTTTTGTCTTTCAGATCACAAGAATATAGATGTCTTTACATGGGATCACCAAAGAAAGTCACAGACCTGTATGAAAAGTGATCCTAGTCTACATCAAATCTCTGGTGGCTGAGACTTTGTATTAGGACTCCGGAATGCTCTCTGACATGTTTTTGTACACTCACTAAATTAATTTTTGAGAGTTCAAATGTTAAAAATGGAAACTTATATTTATTTATTTATTTATTTATTTGGGACCAAGAAATGAACTATACACTAGGATTTTAAAAGATGAGTACAAAAATGTGCTAGGTCTTGAATTTCTATTAAAGTGATATTACCACTTTTCACCACTGTAGTGATAAAACAGCATCTTCATCTCCCTTGATGCATAATGATTAAAATGCTTCCTCTGAAATAGCGCTTGTGTGGATGGTTTGGAACTTTCTGTAAATGAGTTTTTTCCATTTACAATAAGTTGTCATTTTAATAGATGAAGTAGTTAGTTTTTTCTTGAGTGTGTTGAGAGGAACACAGTCTGAAACAGTACAGAATTTCTGAATAAGCTCAGCTGCATTCCCTGGTTTCTACCATTTTCTCAGGCCACTTATCTGGAACCACAATTTTGATACAAGCTAGCCCACAGAATCAATAGTGGCTTTAATAGCAGACAAAGTAATGCAGGACAACTTTTCTTGCTCTGGAGCAGATGGTATCATGTTCCTCTTCAGCAGTTAGTGTTATTTTCTGTCTTTGATCTCACTCAGTTCTTCCCTGAGGATTCCTGACAGGATGCACCGTATAGATAAATCTTCAGTGCTGAACCTAATAAACACTACTAAGAAAACAAAGAGAACCCTTCCTCTTACTCCCATGTTATCCCTATTAAAACCTTATTAATTATTAAATGTAGGAAGGAAACACATACAATCTGACTAAAGAAAATGCAGTTTCCGCTACAACACAGGGACTGGCAAATCCACTGTTAGTCATACTGAGAGTGCATCTTTTACTATGAAAACAAAGTATGACAACTGCTTCAAGGAATAAAATTACTGCATTTTTTTTCTTTTACTTTAATTTCAGAGGTGATACATTTAAGACAAAAAATTGGACTCATTAGTGAAGTACCTGCTGGCAGAGGTGATGGCCAATACAGTACTCATGCTCACCATCATAAGCGAACTCAGCTTCCTGTGAATAGAAGCACATGGTCCTGTCTTGTCAATGTTTGGATAATAAATGTTGAAAGAGCATTTGAATCTGGGCCTGTGTGACTAGCTAGTAGGTGACAAGCATTTATCATGGAGTAAGACAGAAACACAACAGTAATTGACTGTCTGAACTTCTTGTGGGTAAGAGCAGCTACTGTCTTGTGCTGTAGGCATACTTCATTCACCACAACATATTTCTTTGCTTTAATGACTGTTGATTATTTATCCTTCCTAATAAGTAATAAACTTGCTCTTCAAAGCTGTAAGAGAAAGGTCAAGGGAAAAGGGCATTTGGCATTTCTGTAGTATTTTCTTTTATTCTACAAATAAATATGGTACAAATCATTCTCATGGAAGCAATACAGAATGGGAACATACCTCAGGCAAGACATACAAAAATCAGAAATCACTTGCTCTTAATGTCAAAACCATGGTTCTAAAAGGAATAACAAAAGAAAAATACAGCTTTGCCCACATCCAGAAATCCAAAACTGTCTGGCATAATATTTAACATTGTCAAATAGTGTTTCTATCATCATCCCCTTTAAGAGCATACAGAGCCTTCACGATATCTCCATTTCTACCATGCCATGATCCATGACCAATGTAGGCTGGCAGTATAAACCTATGTGAGGTTGTGATAAGTAAGCAAAAAAGGTCAGTACGGTTTTCTGCAGAGAGCCATCACAAGATAAAGCTGGGATGCAACATTTCTACTCTACATATATTGTGGCAGTTCCACCAGAATTATGCGTTTCCCACCTTGGTCTATAACTCTGTGTGGAACAGTGAGAGGCAGAGGAGGGAAGTCTGAGCCTGGGGCAAATGGTGTTCAAAACCACATGGCTCTGTGG